>VBSM01003185.1:5741585-5771911 GCA_008086735.1 Cheirogaleus medius
GCACTTGGGTTGTTTCCAAGACCTGGCAATAGTGAATTGTGCTGCGATAAACATGCGGGTGCAGATATCTTTATAATAGAATGACTTATGCTCTTTGGGGTAGATGCCCAACAATGCTATTGCAGGGTCAAATGGTATTTCTATTTCTCGCTGCTTGAGATATCTCCAAATTCTTTTCCACAAAGGCTGCACTAATTTGCAGTCCCACCAGCAGTGTAAGAGTGTTCCTGTCTCTCCACATCCTCGCCAGCATTTGTTGTTTTGGGATTTGCCATTCTCGCTGGGGTTAGGTGGTATCTCATTGTGGTTTTGATTTGCATTTCTCTGATGATTAGAGATGTTGAGCATTTTTTTATATGTTTGCACGCCATTATTCTGTCTTCTTTGCCATCTTAACAGTAGCCTGTTTATGCCAGCAGCAAAGAGGCCTGGAGAGCGCGTGGCAGTGAAATTGAGAAAGGCGTTTTCCACAGCTTGTTGAGAATTGAATATTTTTCCTTGCAAGAAGTGGTCCAAAGTCTGGACAAAGTGGTAGTCAGTTGGTGAAAGGTCAGGTGAATACAGTGGATGACAGAGAGTTTCCAAGTCAAGTCAAGCCTCTGTAGTTTGATCAGGGTTGTTTGTGTGACATGTGGTCGAGTTTTGTCTTGCATGAGGATTGGCCTGTCTCTATTGACCAATCTTGGTGGCTTAATCGCACGCATCCTCATCATTTCATCCAATTGGTTGCAGTAGACATCTGCTGTAATCGACTGACCAGGTTTCATGAAGCTGTAGTGGGTAATACCAGCGCTGGACGACCAAACACACACCATTAGCTTTTTTTGATGAATATTCGGTTTGGGACTATGTTTCGGCACTTCATCTTTATCCAACCATTGTGCCGAATGCTTGTGTTTGTCAAAAAGAATCCATTTTTCATCACATATAACAATACAGTGTAGAAATGGTTCGCCTTTATGTCGTGACAGCAAAGAAAGGCAACTACGAGATTTCTCTTCTGACGCTCGTTTAATTCATGCAGTACCCATCTATCCAGCTTCTTCACCTTGCCGATTTGTTTCAAATGGTCCAATATTGTTGGAATAGTAACGTCAAACCTTGCTGCTAATTCACACGTAGGTCAAGATGGATTCTCTTCCACTACAGCTTTCCGCTCATCATTATCCACCTTGGTCTCAGGTCACCCACGTGGCTCATTTTCAAGATTAAAATCACCAGAATGGAACTTCTCAAACCATGAGTGTACTGTGTGTTCATTAGCCACATCCTGGCCAAACACTTCATTGATACTTTGAGCTGTCTGTGCTGCATTGGTTCCACAACGGAACTCATATGCAAAAATAACACAAATTTTTGACTGATCCGTGGCTTCACAAAAATTACCCCCCAAAAATCTTTGAAAGATAATCACAAGCCAAACCATGCATTTGAAAGACTGAGGATGTACCTTCACAATAAAAATAAGTGTCAAAGTGAAATGTCAGAGATATCAACTGTCAAACTTGGTACTTAAGGAAGTCGGACATTTCATACTTAATAACCTAATAAAAGAGTAGTGTTCACTATGGCTCTATAAAAAGAACATCTCTAAATTTAGCATTAAGCCAACTAAATAAATAGGCTCCAATTACGAAACAATTGTACAAAGGTGGACAGTTATTTGACCAGGGTCAATTAGCCATGGCTGTTTGGTTTAGTACTATTTTCTACTACTGTGTAAATCTGTAAATGTATTCTCTTGTTCTTTTAAGAATTAAATTTAGTGATTGTATTAGTCAGGGTCCAGGCAGGAAAACAGAAATTACTCCAGTTACTTTCATAGAGACAATTTAATGGAAAGAACTGTTTACTGGATACTGAAAACTGAAAAGGCAGAAAGGCAGCCCCGAGGTATTAGGAAGCAGCCTCCACCCCTAGGGTTTGGGGGGCAAATGGGAGGGCAAGATTAAAACTTTGAGGAGGGCGTGTCACTGGGTAGAACAAGTACCTCAGAGGAGCAAGATGAAGCTGGTTCAGGGAATATGATGTGACAAGCTGGAGACACTGGAGTCAACTGAGTGTCCGAAGTGAAGGTCATGCACAGGAACAGTGAGCACACAGGGAGGATCGAGCCCCCCCTCCCTCCTCTGTCCTGGGATCTCTCTCTAGCACTGCCTGGTTGTAAGACCTGCCAGGGAGCTGCAGGCAAAGCAGAAATATGGTTTGCAGAGTCCCAGTCTCAGCATCACAGAGCAGAGCTGAGATGATGATAGCTTAATAAACAGCACAGTCTCAAATCTTTCCTTAAGTAATGAATTATGGATTTGTTAGAAGGCACATTCCCTGCCAAGACCTTTCTCTCTGTTCACAGTGGCAAGAGCCTGTGGGGAATATTGTGTCACTGGAAGTTCCCTTCCTGGGGCTCCTGGATTTCCTAATAGCACCTTAAGTGTGATAATCCTCCATCTTGCCCCCTCAACAACCCACTGAACACTTCCCCACCAGAGACCAAAGCCATCATTTGTGCTCACTGATACAACCCGATTTATATTTGTATTTAACTTTAAGTCAGTTGGAATTAAATAAAATTAAAAATTAAAATAATTTAAAATTCATTTCTTCAGTCTCACGGGCCCAACCGTGATATGTGGCCAGTGGCTACCATATTGGACCTCACAGACTAGAACATTGCCATTATTGCTGAACATTCTATTGGTCACAACTGTCCTGGAGTCTTTAAAATGCTTATAGGAAGGAAAAATGCTAATAAGACATTGGATCATCCAGAGGAAGGTATAGGGGTAGCTTCTCCAAACTTTCTTTTTAGCCAATGTGCCCTTTGTTTTCATTGGTTAAAATTCAAGAAACCTGCTCTGGTTGTGTGATCTTGAGACAGGCCCTTTCATTTCCCTGGGCATCAGTGCTGTATTCATGCTTGGCCAAGGTCATCTCTGGGTTTGCTGTCGTCTTCAAAACCTCTTTGCCAGCCCACAGCACCTGCTATCACTCCCAAATGTCCCCTTTCCCCAGGCTAAGTTTCAAGGAAAACCAAAGATTTTACTCCAGAGCCCTGATTGACTTCCCTGCGCTTGTGGCTAGTCACCAACGTCGTGGTGGCAGCCTCTAGTGGCTCATGACCCCCAGGAGAATGTGCAAAGGCAGGCCTTGGGAACACACAGCTTGCCATTTGGGTTGCGCCCTTGCCACTGCCTCCTTAGTTCTTCCCACACCTTGCCTTGTGTCAAAGATCGCTGTTCCTGGACTCACCCTCTACTCCATACTCACAAGCCTTTGCCCAAGCTCTTCCCCTTAGCTGGGTCCTCCCATCCCTTTGTTCACGGTTGGAACCTTCACAGCAGGAGCCTGCTTTGCTGACAGACCTAGCTGCCACCCCTTTGAATGGCTTTACCCAGGCTGCTCCCTGCCAATCTCTGAGCCTAGCAGGGGTGCTAGAACCCATGTGGGACTCTTCCAGTGGGCAGCTTTTAGCCACGGACTCCCCAGTGGCCTGGCTAGAGTTGCTCTGCCATCTAAGACTCTTTCGACCCAATTCTTCCTTCCCTCTCCTTTCCCAGGCATTAGACCCACATCTCAGTCTGACAGCTCTCCCGGCCCATCCTGATCCTGACCCCTTTGTCCTTCAGAGACCCTATCCCCAATAAATGTCTTGTATGTCTAATCTTGTCCTGGCATTTGCTCCTTGGAGATCAAAGTGGATGCAGCCATAAATTTCCCTGACTTGAACCAGGCAGAATCAAGCACCTTTTCAATGTTCTCATAGCCTTCTGTGTATGCCTCTGTCATAGCAATTACCACATTTTACCATCACTACTGCCACCACCATTCTGTCTGGTTTCTCTACTAGGCGGCTCAAGATCAGGCTCTGTTTCTCACATTCTGGTTTCCCTGTGTTTGGCAGGCACTGGTATGTGCTTACGGAATTGGGCCCATTTGTCCTTTGAGAGGCTAAGCAATCCTCTTGATGTGACTAGTATTAAAGGAAGGCATGCTGCATGTCTCTGCTTAAAGAAAGTTGCAACTATATTATTTATGCATGGGACAAGGATCCATCTGTCACTAAAGAGGCAGTTCAGTTCACACGCCATTTAGTTTTGTTTTGCTTCGCTTTGAGATGGGGGTCTCACTGTTGCCCAGGTTAGCCTCGAACTCCTAGGCTCAAGTGATCCTTCCCCCTCAGCCTCCTAAGTAGCTGGGATTATAGGCCACTTAGTTTTTAAGCAATATGGTGCCCATAATCTTTTTTTGCTTTCCAAATAGGTACTCTGCAGTACATGGCCCCTGAGATTATTGATCAAGGACCTCGCGGGTACGGTGCCCCAGCTGATATCTGGTCTCTGGGCTGCACCATCATCGAGATGGCCACCAGCAGGCCTCCATTCCACGAACTCGGCGAGCCGCAGGCAGCAATGTTCAAAGTAAGACACGTTCGGTGATTTAGGTTGCTGGTGTTGAGGGAAATATCATTTTTTGAAAATATCTCTTCTCAACCCAGAAAGCCTCTCCACAAAGGTAGGAGAGAAGGAAAAGTTTTATTATTGAATAAGCATTAAACCAAAAGGTGAGGCGTGTCACAGGCAATCTGCTAAGATGATAAAGACAGAAATGGTACCCAGTCACATAGGTAAGCAGATGTAATCCATTACATCCGTGTTCTCAAGGGAAGCAGTAACTAGTCCTCAGGTGAGAGGAATTGACAGCACCATTTGTCACACATAGCTCACCTTAGACTTACCTGGTAATTGGGGTGACCATTTGCATTAGCTATTTGCTTTATCCACAGGAAAAAACAAACTTTTCATATCCTTAAGGCAGGAGGTAGTTTTGGAGTGAGGCCCAGTGAAGTTTAGAAGCTACAAAAGCTACGCTCCCATGGAAACTGGGAGATGGAGGCGCTGTCTTCTTTGATGGTTACATTTCTAAGAGGTGGCTCCCAAGTCCTCATGAGAGACATTTCTGGCAAGAGGCTTATTTAGCTGTTAAAAAGATTTACATACATCTTAGAGACGGAGAACTTACAGTTATGAGTTCTCTAAATTAAATGCTCTAATAAAAGGGTGGGTTCCTCTTCCCTTATTTTCAACAGGGAGAATCCAGCCTCTTATTTTTCATTTGTATTCACCCTTACACTGGGTAAGGCTCAAAAGCCATGGGGGTGTGTCTTTGGAGGACAGGTTTCTGCCTGAATTTTGGAGAGGTGGGACTTTGGGTATCAGATACTGTGTCCTTTATCATTCTAATAACCTCCCAGAGCTAACAGGACAGGCAGTCCAGGCGCCGAGGCCAACCCAGTACAGATTGACCAATATGAGTGGGAGTTCTACTGGTGGGCAGTGGACACCTTGGAAAGGGACATGTTTGCTCGTGACCCCACAGGAAACTGATGCCAGGGCAGCCCTGTGTGCCAAGGTCATGTTTGCAGCTTCTGGCTCCGTGCATACTTAGAAACATATAAGGGACTCTATCCCCAAGAGTCCGTTACCAGCACTGACCTTCTGGGGAGAAATTTTGTTTGCCCTGAGAGAGAGGAGTCACAGACGGCCAATGGCCATTGTGTATGAGTGATGGGGCTCACAGTGCATCGATGTACCTGACAGAATGTGATTCCAGAGACCTACTCCCAGCTTCTCTGCCAAACATGGCAGCTTTCCAGCCTTGTGGCCTGTGTCTTTGCCAAGCCTTCCAGCTCCACCTCTTGGGCAGAAAGAACTGAGAGGCATGAGCGCAGGTATCTGCCGCTGAGGGGAGCACAGCATGTTCCATGGGCTGAGTGCTCTGTGCTGTGGGTGCCTTGGCTACCCTCCTCAGCCTGGCCAGGCCCCTGCAGAAGGTTCTAAGAGTTTCTCACCCTCATATCAGCTGCTTAGACAGCTCCAAGGCCAAGACTTCAAGTTGACAAGAGTCTTCTGACACCTGCAATCCCAACAGGACCCTGAACGCCAGGGCTGGAAGACAGCAGTAACCTTCCTCAGCACTTCGACTATGCACAAATCGACCCAGTTGGGGCCATTGAAGATCTTACCAGTGGCTTCCATCACAGGCCTTGGTATAAATAGCAGCTGCTGCTGAGAAGCACATGGGGCCCACCTGAGCCATGGCTGGCTGCTGTCTGATCTGCTGCCGACTTCTGGTGAAACTCAGGAAACCCAGCTGAAGTTCTGTGACTTTCTCAATTCATCCACAGGCATGGGTGACCCCTCCCCCCATCCTCTTCCTTCTTCCTGTTTTTGGTTAGCTAATTAGCTGAGCAAAGTCTTTGAAAATATATTGCCTTTTTCAGATGGTATGTGAAGGCAGTTTGTATTGCAAATGAGAAAGTTTTTATTAAATAATGTCCCCTGTGTTATTTATTTCTGGGATCCTAGAATCCTCCAGAAAAAATTTCCAGAAACTTCTGGGCATTATCTAAAACAAAGGGAACTGTTCTTCCCCCAAGGGGACTGTTATGGGTTTGATTGTGTCACCCAAAATGACATATGGAAGTCCTAACCCCCAGTACCTCAGAATGTGACCTTATGTGGAAATAGGGTCTTTACAGAGATGCTCAAGTTAAAATGGGGCCCTAATCCAGCATGGCTGGTGGTCTTATAAAATGGGGAGATTTGGACACAGAGACAAACATGCACAGAGGACCATGTGAAGACACACAGGACACTGCCATGGGAAGGCAGTGGAGGGGGCAAATGCAGTTACCAGCCAAGGAGCACCAGAGACGGCCTGTGGGCCAGCAGGAGCTGGAAGAGGCAAGGGAGGAGTCTCTGCAGGCTTCAGAGGGAGCCTGGCCCTGCCAACACCTCGATCTTGGACTTCCAGCCTCCAGAACTATGAGACAAGAAATATCTGTTGTTTAAGCCACCCAGTTTGTGGCACTCTGTTATGGCAGCCCTAGGAGACCAATGCAGGGAGATTTTGGATAACAGCCAAGCACCCTTAAAGGGGATGTCCTGGCAGGTGTCAGCTGCCCACATCTCTCTTTTCTCTGAGAGCCAGAGGAGCAGCTCTACCCCTTTCCTTTTTAGTCCTCATCCTGCATTGTTGCCTCCGCACCCACCCTGCCTGCGGGACTGCCGACTTGTCTCCCGACTGCTCAGGTGACAGGTGCCACCTGTAACACACCCTGCATTTCAGATCAGGTCTAGCATTTCGAGTTCTCCAAATCTACAGCTCTTGAACTGTCCATCCTGGCCATGAGGAGCAGTGTGGTGGAGATGGCACATGTCCGCCCGGTCACGGGCCTTGGGGATGTGACGTTGGGAGGCACTGCAGTCTGCTCTCGGCAGCCCCCGGATCTCGCTCAATGGGCAAGGGAGGCCGAGGCAGCCCCCAGGAGTGCTGAGGAGCTGGGGAGTGGGCGTGCATCTGGAGGACAGAATGGCTGCCACCCCTGGATTGTTGAGCAGGCTTGGGAAAGACATGGGGAAGACCATGAACCTTAAGATGACAACTCTTAAGAAGACTAGAGAGCCACCCCCAGTAGGAACAATTATGCAGGAGGGGGTTATGCAAGATTTATCGTGGAAGCATTCCTATATCACAGTGAGATGTGACGGCTTAGAACCAGCTCTTGCTCCTTTGTGGGTCACAGGGACAGAGAGCCTTTAGCAGGACGGTGATTAGCTGGCCAGAAGTGGGAGCTGAAGCAGAATTTCTAGCAGGAGCCCTAACAGGAAAGGGCAGCACCCCCTACCCTGCCAGCTGTACCCCATGGGGACAGGCCATGGCGACGGGCCATGGCTTTGCTGTAGATGGTTAAATATTGTCTGTGACTTAGCAGCCTCAAGGTTTCATCTGCTCGTGGTTTAGAGCTGGAGGTTGGGAATCTGGGCTGTGGACATACAGAGACTGAGCGGAGTGAGGGGTGTCTCTTGGGAACTCTGTGTATCAGGGAACAAGATAACAGATGCCTTTGAATGTACTCAGAGGATGTCCTGTCCCAGGCTGTGCCCAAAGTCCTGTCTCAGTTATCTCCTGCCGTGTAGCAAACTACCCTGAAACTTTAGAGGCTTAAAGCAATGGCTTTTTATTATTAGTCACAATTCTGTGGGTTGACTATTGGTTCTTCCGCTGGTCTTGCCTGGGCTCACTCATGTGGTTGCAGCCAACTGGTGGCTTGGCTGGAGCAGAATGGTCAGAAAGGGCCTCTCCTTCATGGCGGGGTGACAGCTGGGATGGCTGGGGTGTTCTCTCCACATGGTCATTCTTCTTGGGCTTCCTCCCTGCATCGTGGTCTCAGGGCTCCAGGAGGACTAGTGCAGGAACTGCGAGGCCTCTGCTCTGAAACTGTCACAATACCACTTCTGCCACAAGCTCGGTCAAAGCAATCAGAAGAGGCCAGGCAAGCTTGCAGGGATGGGGAAATAGATTCCACCTGTGGATGGCAGGAGCAAGAACAGAACATTGCAAAGGGGTGTGGACAGAGGTGCGAGTCTTTGAGGCTGTCATGCTCCTTCTCCGACCCCTCAGGGGACAGCAGCTGTGTAGGGGCTTAGTATTGAAGACACAGACACCTGAGTTCACCTGAGGCCTCACTGACACATCATTACCTCTCCCTTGCATGTAGGTGGGGATGTTTAAGATCCACCCTGAGATTCCGGAAGCCCTTTCAGCTGAAGCCAGAGCCTTCATTTTATCCTGTTTTGAGCCTGACCCCCACAAACGTGTCACTGCCACCAAGCTACTCAAAGAGGGCTTCTTAAGACAGGTGAACAAGGGCAAGAAGAACCGAATTGCCTTCAGGCCCTCAGGTGAGGCTTACCTGGACAGCTGGGGTGACACCCTAGCCAGGTGAACGCCTGGGCCCCCAGCTCCTCTGTCACTTTCCATAGTGACAGGCTGAGGGGCCCGTTTTTGTGAAGAATGGCAGGGATTGCGCAGTAGGTTTGGAGGTTGTCATAAACCTAACCAATAAATGTCCCTCGATTTGCTGACAGAAGCACAGGGAGCCTTCTGGGTGACAGTGATACCCCTGCTCTTGTTACAGTCTCTGTGTTAGGAAGAGCGGGGAAGTGAGAGGTGCCCTGGCTGGATTTTGTGTCTTCCCACTTTCAGAGCTTGGGGCTTCATTTTGGGGCCTGGCCTGTCATCCTGTGCTGACCCTGACCTTGATTAAAGTGTGAGTCAGGAAGGTTAGCCCCTGGTGGCTGTCCTGCAGGCCACCAAAGCCCAGTGACACCTTCTGGGCAATGACATAAGAGTGGCCTCTGAAAAGGAAGCTGCTTGTCCTCCTTTCCCTGGTATGGATGGGGGTTGGGAGCCAGGACAGAGCAGCTGGGCAACTTGCTCTGAAGAGTGTGATCCCTGCTCCCTGCCTCTGAGTAGAAATGCAGTCTGGGTGCCATCCCAGACCTGCGTTCTCCCAGGATCTGGGTGATTGCTGGCACCACCTGCTTAGAGCAGCACAGGCTTACTGAGCCCCTGGGTGGGTCACCTGGGCCTGAGGGGCCGCCAGAGGCTCAGCCCCCACCTTGCCCCCTCTGAGCCTCTACTCCCTGCTGTCCCGACAGAGGGTGCCCGGGGCACCATCCTGGCCCTGCATGCGTTGGGGGAGCCCGTGGGCAACAGCAGCAGCGAGCTCGGCTCCATCTCCCCAGACTCAGACGCCCAGCCTGACACGTTCTTTGAGAAGGCCCGGGTGGCCAAGCACCAGCTCAGCCGCCTTCTCAGGTATGCCAGGTCCCCACCAGGTCCCCCATCCCTCCGCCCGTGGGTCGTGAAGGTGCTGGCGCTGCTCAGTGGCAGAACACCCCCAGGTCAAAACCAGGTGGCCGCCAAGGGCCTTTGCTTCCTTCCTGCAGGGTCCTATCTGAGCAAGGAGGTCACTATGCTCCCTAGCTGTCCCTGCCCTTCCTCTCCCAGGCCTCGCCCCTCCCCAGCCTCACCCCTCCCCAGTCTCACCCCTCTCCCATCTCCCTTCTTCTTCCCTCTTTCTCCCTTCCCCCTCCAGACTTTCCCTCCTCTCCTCTTCCCTCACTCTTCTCTGCCTTTTCCCCTCCTCCCCCATAATTTCTCCCCTCCCCCCTCCTGGAGGCCATGTCCCCACCCCTCCCTCTCCTGCTCTTCCCCCTCCCAACACGTGTGCTATGGGCGTTGGACAGAACATCCTTCTTCCAGCAATCTCATCTTCCTGAGAGCGGGTACTGCAACACTGTAGTCACCTCTTAGTCCCTCCCCCATGGCGTCCTAACCGTGGTATTCTTCCCGGAGACAGTGCTCCTGGATGTACGGGGATTGTCACATGTGTTTGTCCCCAGTGTTCCCAATGAGAGCTTGGTTTCAGAAGACCGGAATGTGGGCTCATCCCCGGAGGACAGGGACCCGGGACTCTTCCTACTGCGCAAGGACAGCGAGCGCCGTGCCATTCTGTACAAGATCCTTTGGGAGGAACAGAACCAGGTGGCTTCCAACCTGCAGGAGTGTGTGGCCCAGGTATGGGCGGGTGAGGGCGCCTGCTGGTCCCGCCCCCTTTGCCGGGTCCAGGTTCCCAAACAGGTCCGAACAGGGACCTCGCTTCCTGCTACCCTGGAATATTTGCATAGTTACAGTGATCACCCTAAGCATTTCCCAACGTCCTTCCCTTCCCCAACAAAACAAAAGAAAATACAAAGAAAAAGAAAACCGGTCCCCTGAAACAGGAGATTTGCAGCCACTAAGGTACTTCCAGGCATTCGTGGGGCAGTGCTGCCCCCTGGTGGAGAACCAGCCAGATGGCAGCTGAGAGCCCGAAGGGCCTCGGGCCTTCTGTCAGCCCGGTTTTGAGCCCAGGAGTGAACGCCTGGCTGTAGGACATGCTAGAGCTGCCCTCAGAGACTGGGAGAACAGCCACTTTGGGGAGAATGGCTATGTGTGAAAACACTTGAGTTTTAACAAGGACACGGCACTGGTGAAATGGTCCCCTTTCCTTATTCTGGGTGAGAAAGGTCCATTTAAGAGGAGGCCGCAGTCGGGCCCTGAACTCTACTTTCTGACAAGGCTCATTGATGGGGACCCTTACGAGGGGTTAAACAGAGGTGGGACCATTCACAGGGGGGCTTGGCTGTGAGGGTGGGTGCCCACTAGGGAGAAGGGGCCAGAAGACCCTGACAGGAAAGAGATCAAGGGAATTATAGAGACCCCTTCTCACCTGGGGATTCCATGATTTCACAGCAAATGCAAAGTCTAGTTTCCCATGATGCGTTTTGAGTTTTCTATCCCTCCCTTCCTTCCTCCCTCTGACTCAATGAAAATGGTGTGTGTGTGTCTCATCAGAGTTCAGAAGAGTTGCGTCTCTCAGTTGGCCACATCAAGCAAGTCATTGGGATCCTGAGGGACTTCATCCGCTCCCCAGAGCACAGGGCGATGGCGTCCACAATATCAAAGCTCAAGGTGGACCTGGACTTTGATAGCTCGTCCATCAGTCAGATTCACCTGGTACTGTTTGGATTTCAGGATGCTGTAAGTGCTCCGTCTGGCCCTAGAGAACATGCCAGACCGTGGAATTCATTTACCACCTTCTCCCATAGCCCTCATATCTTCTCACCTGTTTATACCTGAATCCTGAGTTTGGGCAGCTCCTTCTAGACACTGAGTATGTAGATATAGGAAACATCATCCAGGTGACCGGGCTGATTGCATTTGGCCATAATGAGCATGAGTCTAGGATTTGGGAACATGTAGCGTCTGCCATCAGAGCAGGTGGGAGTTTAAGCCTGTGTCTGCCCAAACAGATGTGAGTTCCTTCAGGCCTGAGACCACATCTGGTACATCTTTGTGTCCCAAGCCTCCCGTGCAGAGCCAGCTTGTCATTTCGTAGGTGCTCAATACATCCTTATTGAGTAAGCAACGAAGAGGCCAGTGAGGTTGATCTGATCACTGTATGATCTGATCACTGTACCCACCTTCTAGATCCCAGCATGACTTAAGTCAGCTTAGAGGAAGACTCAGTTTTATGTCTGGCAGGAACCCCAGGGCGGCATGGGCTAACGCTTTATCTCAGGCAGAGTGGAAGCAAATTAGAATAGTAAGAACTAGTATTTCTTGAAAGTGCAATGGACTGGAAATATAGATTATTGTGATTTTTTTTAGGTAAATAAAATTTTGAGGAACCACTTAATTAGGCCCCACTGGATGTTCGCGATGGACAACATCATCCGCCGAGCAGTGCAGGCCGCGATCACCATTCTCATCCCAGGTAAGTGCCCTCTTTGCAGTCAAGGTCAGCTTCGTTCTGTGGAAAAGACAAGAAATACCCTCTGCATTCAACAATCGTTGCTTTCTCTTTTCCATGTTGGCTGTGTACTTCCTTGCAAGTAAGTGGATGCTGTTATAGACCCCTTCCAGGCTTAAGATCCTGTGATTCTAAGAACACCTCATGGCGACATATTAATGTGCTCCCTCAGTATAACAAAGGTGACCGAATATAGGCTAAACTCATGACCTAAAAAGGGATCATTGAGCCAGAGGGCAAGAACCTCTGGTCCTCTGGCATTCACTTCAGTGTGCATGCTCATAGTTGAAAATGTAATGGCTCGGTCTCCTCTCTCGGAATCGTTGTGTGGTAGCTATGGAAATCTTTGGCTCTTGTAGACTCTTTTTGAAATGTTAGAGCAGCTTAACACCAACGTTGGTTCTCTTTCTGTGGTGACTTTCCCTGTGAAGGGAGGCTTTGAAACCAATCTGCTGCCATCGCCGCTCCCCTGCTTCCTTTGGCCCCTTGCCGGCCAGCTCCTGCCTGCTCTCCCAAAAGCGCCTGGCCCAGGCGAGCTGGGAGAGGCCTGGGAGACCCCGGTGCTGAATTACTGTCCACTCCCAGCAGCCGCTTTCTGCCGCAAAAGGGTGCAGGCCTGGTTGGAAGCCTAGTCGTGCCTTTTTAAAGCTGTCCCTGGCTAACTTACCATCTTTAAGCCTTAGTTTCTTCATCTGTAAACTGGGATGACGATATTTACACTGCAGAGAACGCAAAGAAATAGCTTCCCTTCCTGTTGCAAAGTCAGCAGTCCCTGGATGGAGCGGCATGTTGGCCAGGCCGGCCTCCAAACAGCCTCGTTTGCTGGCACCAGGCGTCAGCTACGCCAAGCCCCCACCTTGCTGAGTTGCTATCTTGCAAGCTGTCATTTCTTCTGTGATTTCACAGAGCTCCGAGCCCACTTTGAGCCTGCCTCCGAGACAGAGCTGGTAGAGAAGGACCCAGCCGAGGTAGAAGAGGACTATCCCCCAGCAGGCCTGCATGGCGGAGAAGTGCACGTCGCCTACGGAGATAGCGGGCCTGGTTCCGCAATGGTCCAGGAGCCTCTGCCCCACCAGCGCCACCAGCAGCACCTGAACCTCCAGCTGGGCCAGCTCAGACAGGAGACCAACAGGTGAGGACCTTCCGGGCCCTCCACCTGGAACAAGGGTGGGACAATGACCTGAACCAGCAAGACAATTGGTTTGGTTGTTGTGTGCATCAGCCGGGTCTCAGAAAAAAGCATTTTCGCCGCCAGTGAACTGGGCAAGGGCGTATTCTCGGCTCCAGCTGAGGGACTAGAGAAATGCCTTCCTTTAATAGTAGGAATCAGAGAGGTATAGTGCCTTGCCCCAGGCCACACAGAAATTATCCATACTAAAGGCGGCAGCAGCATCTCTGACTTTTTTTCTCTGTCTCTTCACCAAGACGGGGTCCCTGGCACGATGTTGGGTCCCACAGGCGCAGCAGTGGACACTGGTGACCTGCCACTGCAGAAGTAGCAGAGTTTGGGGGTTGGTTAACGCTTTGTCAGTGGATGTGTATCCCATAACCCAGACCCTGAGGAAGTTCGGCCTCTTGTCATGTTTTCCTTGTGGTCTGTCTTGCTGCCCAGGCAGACTTTAGTGGACAGCCTTCCCAACCAGGAGACCCTGGCACCGCCGTGTTCCCCCAAGCACGCTGGTCTATTTTGTTTACTTCCTGGCACATAGTAGGTGCTCAGTAAATATTTGTAAAATGATTTCCATTTGTTCTGGAGAATCACATTATCATTGGGCTTTTTAAAATGTAATCCAAAGCTATGGCAAACTAGTTGGTGCTTGTTCCAGATGTCACTGTGTTGCCTGCCATATGATCACTGGCGATGCTGATTACTGTTTAATAGGGGAGGATAAGATGCTAGGTGCATATTTTGGATGAAAAATTGTATACACTCCTAGGGACCTCTCAAGTTCAATCTTAGGTGGATCTAATCATTTCTTTTTTTTTTAAAGGCCTGGAGTTTTAGTTAAATGGTAGTGGTGGCCAGATTTTGAAAGTTTTATAGTAATGCTGAGCATTTCTTTAAAATTTTTCACTCAAGATTTATACTCACCAAATTCATAAAATGGTATATATGGGTTCAAAGGTCATTCTGTTATTTTCCAGTCTGAGTGGAACGAGGACTTGGTTAAACAGCAGCCAGCACGTTCATGCGAATGGTGCTCACGTGAACTGAGAGCTCCTGCACAGGCTGCCCGGCCTTGTGCTGTAAGAGGCCTTGGCTGGGCAGAGTTGACGGAGGATCGCAGCTATTGCAAAGAATGATGTGACTGTCCCAGTGCATGTCAGTCCTGAGAGCCCTTTCCACTGGAAGAGCAGAGCATGAGCTAGAATTGTCCCCTCCACTAGCATAAAAGGAGGACTTCTTGGGAGACAGGACAAAGGCAGGCAGGGGTAGGGTGGGAAAGAATTTCTTACTTGCTGTCCCACTAGGGCAGAAGTGTTTGCCTCTCCCCACCCCATTTGCCACTAGATGACCCAGGAGTACCTATATTCTCATCTGTTCACTGTTGCAGCGAATCCTCAGGGCAACTTCAGTCATTTAAATAAAGCTTAGTTCTTGCATCCACAGGTTCACCAGCACAGATCATATAAATGAATGAAAGGAGCACACAGTAAGAAACAAATGAATCCCAGGTGCTAGGTACGAGCAAACAAAGCAAGCTAGACCTAGACGTGGCTCCGGTCTGCCAGCCCTCCTCCTCTCCCCCAGGTGTGCCACCCCTTAGCTGGCATGTAGGGACTCAGAAGTTTGAGGCTCAGCTGTGCCAAGCCATCTTTCTTGTCCCAGAGAGACCATGAGCAAGATTGGGTGTCAGCAGAAGGTCCTGATGGGAAGAGCCCAGCTTGTGTGGGCAAATTACTTGACTATTCCGTGGCTCTGTTATCTCAGCTCCAAAACTGGGGTTTACAAAAAGGGTGCTTACTTCCCAAAAGTACTGTAAGTGTTGAAGGACTTAATCCATAAAAAGTGTTTAGCACAGTCCTGGATTCTGTGTAGAAAGTGCTCGGTGAATGTTAGCAGTATCATTCCTCCCAACCTACAGAGCAGTGTTTCCCACTGTCCCGCCTCTGTGCCCAGCTGTTATATCAGAAGCAGGGGCTGCTGTCCCTTCGGTTTAGTTCCCTTGGTTGAGGAGGAAGGAGCCTAACCATTGTAGTTTCCTGAATGTGGGGAGATGAGTTTAAATAATCAGATCATCCTCTGGCTGAATTCTGATCAACGTCAAGTTATCTATTGGTTCATGATACATTTTGAGAGAAAACTGTCTTAGTCTGTTCAGGCTCCCGTAACAAAATACCATAGACTGAGTGGCTTTTATAAACAACAGAAACTTATTTCTCACAGTTCTAGAGACTGGGAAGTCCAAGATCAAGGTGCCGGCAGATTCGGTGTCTGGTGAGAGCCCACTCTGCTTCCTGGTTCATACACGGCCATCTTCTTGGTGTGCTCACATGGTGGAAGGGATGAGGGAGTCTCTGGGGTCTCTCTTCATTAGGGCGTTCATCTCATCTGATCTCCCAAAGGCCCCATGCTCCTAATACTATCACTTTGGGTGTGAAGATTTTAACATACAAATTTTGGGAGGATACATTGTCCATTGCACAAATATACCCAAGCATTGGTCTTTGTTGTCAAGGGGAGGAAAACACAAGGAACGTTCTCCTATACAGGCTGAAACCTGATTCACAGAACTCTGAAGAAACAACACATTTGCTGCTTGTGCTATTTTTCCTTTTTTTTTAAATCTCTTATTGTGCAACAGATGTTTGCATTAAATTGAATGGTGTTGAACTCTCTCTGGAAGATGGCTTATTTTGTTTTTTGTTTTGTAATCAGACTTTTGGAACACCTAGTTCAAAAAGAAAAAGAGTACCAGAATCTTCTACGGCAAACTCTAGAACAGAAAACTCAAGAATTACATTACCTTCAGTTACAATATAAATCTAATGGTGAGTCATTTTCCACTTTCTCTGACTGAAGTGTGTTTGTGTGTGAGAGAGACTGTTTAAAATCTGGCTAACATTCTAGTCAGCTTTTGAAGAAAGAGTTGAGGTTATCTTCTATTAAACCAGGACTCCAGTAGATTCTGGAATACTAAATAAAAAGAACTACTGATACACTCAACAACATGGATGAATTGCAAATGTGGTATGCTAAGCGAAAAAGCCAGGTTCAAAGGCAACGTACCATAATGCCATTTATATAGTACCCCAGAAAAGGCAAAACTATAGGGACAAAACCAAATCAGAATAGGGTGGGCAGGGGACTGATTACGAAGGGACACAAGAGGGCTTTTGGGAGTCATGGCAATTTCTGTATCTTGATTGTGGTGGTGGTGGTTACATGACCGTGTCTGTCAAACTTCACAGCACATTATATACCAAAAAAGGAGGGTTTACTGCATAAATTCTACCTTAGCAAACCTGACTTGGTCATTTGGTGCCACTTAGAAAAGAGCTACAGAGCTACCTCTTGGAATATGGAGTGGATAAGCTCTGATGTAAAATGTCAACACTAAAACCTATTTCCTTATAGGATTTCCAGTACAGTTAGGGATATGATTCCTAATAAAAAGCATTTTAAAGATGGGGGAATAAGTATTTAAATTGACAGATAACATGTCAAATCCCAAACTAAAGGAATCATAGGTAAGAATTCTCTCTCTGGAAAGTGAATCCAAGAATTAGGAATTGTATAATATGTATTAGAGCAGCTGAGTGACACAGGTTTAATTCGCCTCCTTTTCATATCACATTTATATTCTGGAATAGTTTGTTAATCCAACTTCTTTCTTTTGAAGAATTTTATGGTGAGACATTAATATACAACAAATTCCTCATCATTACAGATATTACAGAGAACCCAGCACCCTGCCATGGGCAGAGAACAGATAAAGAGCTTATAGACTGGTTGCAGCTGCAAGGAGCAGATGCAAATACAATTGAAAAGGTAAATTTACAACCAAAAAAATTGATTCCTATGCTATTGTTAAAAAGCTGCTTAAGCTCTTATGTATTTGGTCTTTGTTTTAGATTATTGAAGAGGGTTATACGCTTTCTGATATTCTTAATGATATCACTAAGGAAGATCTAAGATACCTTAGACTACGGTAAGTTCCTCAAAATAGTTCATATAATAGAACATTACTTTTTATGTGTGAATATGCTTTAAAGTAATAGGAAACAAAGGGCTGGACGTCCCTCTAAACTAAACTCTGGAGTTCTGCCAGGTTCAAGTTGGGGAAAAAGCTGAGGTGCGGCAGAAACTGAAGGCCAGAAAGGCGACAGGGAAAGGATGGCCCCAATCTGCTGTCCGTGCCTAGCTGGGAGTGGGGTGAGGCACAGTTGGAAGTGCCAGCAGGCTAGACCCCACCCCTTCCTTTAAACTGCAACTTGCATTCTCAGTCCTGTGTCATTTGAAATAGCCCTCCCCTATCTCTAAGGCCATGTGCTACCGCTGCTGTCACCTCCATACATAAAGAGAACATTTTTATTTTCATTAAGCAAGGTACTGCATTTTTAAAGACTAGATGGCAAATCTAAATAAATCTGGAATTACATATAACTTCTGCCATAAGGACTCCTAAAGAAGTATTTTGTGGTGTGTGTTTGAAGTTTTCTTCTGACTCTAAAGACAACTCTTTTGTTTGTTTTCATAGTGGTGGTCTCCTCTGTAAGCTCTGGAATGCAGTCTCCCAGTACAGAAGAAGGACTCAGGAGTCCTCAGCAACCAAAGATTAGATTTAATGGCAATCAGCTAAGCCAGGTGACAGAGTAAGCAAATATGCTACGTTGATTGTTAAAGCTTCTGTTGATGTACACACATTCTGCTATGTTTACACACAAAAAAGTACCATTGTTCAATTAACAGTTCAAGAGATTGGTGAAGTTTTAAAGACTGTTTCCTGCAGTGGGTTTTTTGGGTTCTTAAAACATGTTATTTATAAACATAGAACTATAAGTATTGTGAGAAC
Source organism: Cheirogaleus medius (assembly GCA_008086735.1). Lineage (NCBI taxonomy): Eukaryota > Metazoa > Chordata > Mammalia > Primates > Cheirogaleidae > Cheirogaleus > Cheirogaleus medius. The sequence goes on from VBSM01003185.1 coordinate 5,759,805, forward strand.
AGTGAGCCTTAGTTTTGACATCCCACAGTATTAGGACATTCTTAGAAATAAATTTTAATTTACTTCAACAAAGAAAAATCAGTACAGCCTAGATAGCACTTGCTAAAAAGGTGAAACAATGGGTGTTTAAAAATAAGACACTGGGAATCACATTTTTAGATTATGCATAAATAGTATTTAAATCTGAGAAAGAAAATTGATACATATGTGCCTTGTATTTAATGTTTGATATGAATGTAACTATTAAGAAAAAATAGCTTCATATTTATTTTGAATGTATACATGGAGAAAACTAAGTTATTTGGTCTTTGAAATGATTATGAAGCAAAGTTTTATTTAAAAATGCAATTGTCCTCCCACCCCTGTCTGGTTATAATAAATATTGTCTTAGTATGGAGAAATGGAGGTCAGTGTGACTACACTATGTTGTGTGAGCTGTTAACACCAAGTATGCCTCTGGGGAATGATCTCCTCCCCAACAGGTGACAGAGTTGGGAACAGACCTACAAGGAATTTTTCCTATTTTGTTGAAAGTATACAGTAAATCCAATAGTTCTATTCTGAACCTATACAAATTGAGAATAATCTTTATAATATTCACACTAAATACTTAAGCACTCGATAACATCTTTTAATGCAACAATATACAAACTGCATGCAATTACTATCTCTTTAATTCAACCTATGTATTGTTTAGTCTTAACACTTTCTGGGTTTTTCTTCCTCCTGAACCAAGTTGGGAACACACAGTTCCTGAGAGCAGCTAACAGCCCACTGAAGGTACAACCACCCACTGTATGTGGTCTCCCCTTAACTGACTGACTTAAACTTGATCCACTGATTGGCACCACGAACTTCAAAAGGTGGGTCGCTGCTGTAGATGTGGTAACCTAGTTCCTCCAAAGGTGGCTCAGGATCAGCCGTGGCAAACTGGGCGGCATCCTCAATTTCTTTCCTCACTTCCACATCAATTTCCTAAAAATCAGATTACAGTGCAAGAGAGTTTTAAATCAACACCAACTAGGGACCTATTGCTACTGGTAACTGTGACTCTTGAAGTATCGGTAGTTGCTAATTTTTTAATGTCTTTTTTAAATGATAAAATTATCTATACAAGATGTTTTTGGAAAATAGTCCTAGGGATTACTTAAAAATCCAGAGCATATTTAAGAAAAAGAACCGTGCTATTAGGGGGCTCAAAGGTTCTGCCAATGTCACTAATCTTTCCTCTTTATTCAGGTAGCTCACTGCCCACTAAAATCTTAATAAAGAGTAATACTGCAGTCTTGAGTAGAGGAACCTAAAGGAATAGCCCTGTGAGATTTCAGAATTAATTATGCCCCAGTACGTCACTTTGTATGGGGGAAAAAATTGCCCAGAAAGGAGAACCAACCTTCAAAACTACCAAGAGTGACTGTACCTTTAATTCTTCAACACTGGCAAGATTGTTGTTCACCATTCTATCCTTGAGAAGCATAATAGGGTCACTCTTACTTCTTACTTCCTGAATTTCTTCTCGTGTACGGTAACTATGGGGGAGAACATAATACATCACTGAAACTTCTTTCACTTGTGTCAAACCTGGGATGGTAGAATTACATGCCAGAGCTACTAAGTGAAAAAGTAAAACTCATACCTTCCTAGCTTTTTTGACTGATATATTTCAATTTGTTGAATACCCAGTTAGCCTCGCTCTAGACCAGAGATCCTATTCAGGTGGATAGGATCCTATGATCCTATCCACCTGATGCATCCTACATCATGCGTGAATTTGGGGTAATGCCGACAAAAGCTAAATGCCCCCCCGCCAAAGATACTCCTCTACCATCAGACCTGTTTAACTCCCTTCTGCAACTAAGTTATATAATGCTCTTTTTAAAATTATTGCTCATGCTAACGCATATTATACACACTGTAGAGATTTTCAGAATGCTTTCTATATTGGAACCAATTTATTAGGAGGCACTGTTTTCAGAATGACTCAACTACTTGATGCCAACAAAGCTAACTGGTATCTGGCTTCAAAAGCAAATGTTGAAATGGGTTGCTTTTTCACGCAAGTGGCCTACTCTGGAAACCACACTCAGATGCCCCATGACCGTACCTGACTCCAGGATCACTCATGCTGTGTCCATGGTAACGGTAAGTCTGCAGTTCCATCAGGATGGGCCCCTAAAACAGAACCCAAAGGTGGTTAGATAAGACAATGGGAACAGCACGCCAACAATCCATGGCCTCAAAGGCAGACTCTTTCAGCATCCAATGTATTCTTATCTATTCTCATTTCTACTATTTATTACATGTTTCATCCTTCTCATTTTTAATAGGAACTAAATAAAGCAGTCTGCCAACAGTGTGTTTTACATCAAAAAGGCATCGAGCATGTCTACAGAGCCTGCTCACAGTGGCTAGGTAGATTTCTACCTCATGCCCATTTCACGTGGTGTTTTCTAGGGCTGGCAACCAACCCTGCTTCACATAGATCTTGCTAGTGTGTAACAGTTGGCAGGCACCAGTGACATATGATACCTAAACCCTGAGGCTCTGCTGGGAGTCGGGCCAGCCTGGCTATACATCACCAAGTGGCTTGCTCATACTACACTAGCCCACTTCTGGAAGATGGCCCTGAACACTGAGGGGAGGGGATGAATCAAGGATCCCTGGGTAGTTTGGTACCGTAGTTAAAATGGCTCTAGATACAGTAGCTATGTACCTGTAACTGCTCTGTGGCTCGGTTTCCTTGTCTTCAAAATGAGCAAAACATTAATACCTGACTTAGAATTGTGATGATTAAAATAATATCTAAGAAGGACTTAGTGCATTGCCTAACAGGTCAATCCCTCATTAGCTGTCACTTACTGTGTCATGTCAACCAGCAGCCATTTGGAAACAAAGTGGGTTGTGCAGGTGGTAAGCAGGGGGTTTCCAGACCCTCTCCTAAACCCAAGATCAGGCTTGCTGGGGAAGTCAACACATTCTATATACCACTGTGTTTCCACCCAGGGCCTGGCTCCCTTGGCCTTGGAGTCCTGACATAGATGGCTCAGCCCACTGAAACCAACCTATCATTTTAGTCCTGTTCTGGTTTCTTCATGCTGGCTCTTGTTAACCACTTCGGTACCGCGCTCACCGGCTGCGAAACCTTGCCCACAGCCGGCACTCATAGCCCACGCGATAGTTTGGGCTGTGCATTGACGACGAATCCGTTTTGCTCTTGTGATGGGGAAAGCTTTAAAGCACTGAAAGCTTGTTTTACTTTACAGGCAGCTTTACTTGTAATGTAAATCAGAATAGGTAACATATACATATATGTTTTCATTACGTTATTTTTAAATGTTCACAATTTTATTTTTATAAATGAAAAATTAGAAAAGTCATATCACGGCTGTCAGCTAAAGTCGACGCTCGGCTATGCGCGTTCATATCATGGCTGTCGGCTAAAGTCACTGTGTGCGTTCATCTGTGGCTATCGACTATAGTCGACGCTGGTACCGAAGTGGTTAAATGTCGCTATACTTCCCCCACTCCTCCCTTTCTGATATTTCCATCATTGCTGGTGACATCTGATGTGCATTACTGGACACATGATATGGCACTGAAAGGCAAACCTCGTGCTTTCTGGGTTGTGGGACACTGACTTAGGGAGAACACCTAAATCTATGCTAGCACCAAAGGAACTTAAGCTTCTTTTTAGGCCAACCTCACTGTTCCCTTCTCCCTCACTGCTATACAGTGAAAGGTAAAGATTCTTAGGACTGAAACAGCAAGACTAAGGTTACACACTTTAACCACACTAATTTGTATAAACAAACCTATATTGAACACCCATTATATAAGCAAAGCTCCGTGCTGGGGATCGTGGGGATCCCCAATCTGTTCACTCAAGGGGCTTATGGTTAATTGGGGTGGGGAGGAGAAGGCACATAATTAACCAACCTACAAGGCAAAGTAGATTGTCATGCTGAAGATAGAAGCAGAACGCTAAGGAAACACTAGGAAAAAGGATTTTCCCCAAATGGGGGAAATGTGGAATGTTTTCCAGGAGGTGAGCTATCAAGACCAAGCTATTCATAAAGGAACCCCATTCCCTGGGCTGGACTCTGCTTCTATGGTATACGCCTCACTCAGCAGCTATTCCTCAATAGCTATAATAGGCATGTGGGAAGCATTCTTTTAACTTTGAGAGATAAATGTCATCAGAAATTTTTAGCCCAGAGGCCTAAGAGAAAATCTTTAGAGTCTTACCTTCCCAGATCTACAATAGGCAGCTGCAAACCTTGTTGCCTCTCGGACACACAGGATATCCATTCCATCTACCTGTTAATAAACATGGAAGGGGAAGAGTATAAATCAAACTGTCCAAGACCAGTTTATATGACCTGTTCGTGCACAAAAAAATGAAACTCTCCAATTTTTCTTAAGATGTCAAGGGTATGCACAAAGGCACCTAGCTGAGAATATGGATGGCCCTGGTTCTACCACAGGCGTCCTTACCCTCAGCCCAGGAATGAAATCGCCTCTCTTGTAGTAATCAGTGCTGGCTGCTGCTCTCTCAACTGATGTTCCCATTCCATAGCGGTTATTCTCACAGATGAAAATACAAGGCAATTTCCACAAAGCTGCCATGTTGTAAGCTTCGAATATCTGACCCTGGAAGTATTTACAAAAAGTTCAAGTGGTTTCATTTTGCTTATTTCTCTAGACTTCATTGTCTGTAACTGCTGCTGCTCTACCTGACACAAAAAGCTGCTGGGAAGGATGAAAGTCTCATCTTCTAAAACCCAGCTTTTGGTGGTGAAGGAAAGGAGTGTGTGTGGTGGGGAGGAGCAGCAGGCATCACTAACTCTTGCAACTAAGGGAAGGGACAAACCAAATACCACCACTCACTTCTGTGGGGCCACTCGAGTAGTAGAGAATACACTGGGAAAAAGAGCAACATGTAAAAATGTGTGGCTACCTACTTTTATGCTTTATTATAAATCTATCAAGCCCATTGGATAGCCAGAGTGAACCAGCATCTGAGAATCAGCTTCTAGAACAGGGCCTCACAGAGTGTTGGCCACAGACTGAGGATTATTTGAACCATGACTGGAGAAGCACAGAAACTGAGTCAGGATTCAGACACTATCATAGGAATTTGATGTTGCCCTGGCTGGCATCCCAGAGAGTGAGTCTGTATATTACAGTACTGGTTTGAAATGGGGGGGGGGGGCTGGGGGAGGAGGATGTCCTTCGCCACAACATGGAGTTTGTGAAGCACTGACATGGAACCAAGGTAAGCTCCCTCATGGGAAGGTGCCCCATAATGCTCTTATGAAACATAATGTTGAGAGGGAAATCTCTACATTGGCCATAAAACCAAATTTTAGCTTGACAGATGAGTTGCTATTCCAACTAATAAGCAATATACTACTGCTTTAGAAATACTTTGGGAAGAAAACTGTAATTATCATTGGAAAATTAAGAGATACACACTTACCTGATTAGCAGCGCCATCGCCATATAAAGTCAGACAGACCTCATCTTTTCCATTATACTTACAGGCCAAAGCAATACCAGCTCCCAGGGGCACCTAACATTAAGGATGACCAAGAAACAAACCACAGAAATCCATGAGGGGGATATTAATGCTCTGACTTAACTCCTGGCTAGAATATGGGACAGAAATTACACTGTCACTATAAATTCTCCCTACCCCAGCCCCATCTCTGCTTATCCCATCCCCAATTTTTTCAACAAACCGGTAAAGTGACATAAATACTATATTCTATTTCAACCAGTAAGCAATAACATTTCTGCACTCAAAGATTCAACCACTAAATCCTAAAGAGTCAAAAAAATTAAGCCTAGGTTTTTATAAAACACCTAACAAAATTTTAATATATCAGAAAGGAAAAACATCTAGATATAATTTTAAACTGTTAATTCTTCATCATTCACTAATTGATGAGAACAAGAAGACTCCATAACAACAGAAATCAGCTTTGGATTATTACTAGGCCCCTGAGATCCTGATCACCCATCTCTTCTAGTTGAGCACCAGTGTCAGCATTGCCTATGAGCAGGGAGAGTTAGAGCAAAATTGATATGATGAAGCAATTAATGTACTGAAATATAAATAAAATGGTGAAGATACAGCTTCACTGCTAGAGGCTCTTGCTTATAAAACATAGCAAACAGCTAAAATGAAAAACTTTAAATCGCCATCCAATTCTACTTACTAATTGCTCAAATGGTAGGGGATATGAAGTAATAGGTCTTTAAAAGCAAACCAATCCCCTAAAGTGCAGTCATGTGTCACTTAACAACAGGGATACATTCTCAGGAATGCATTATTAGGCGATTTCATCCTGTGTGAACATCATAGAGTGTACTTGCACAAAACTAGATGGTACGGCCCACTACACGCCTAGGCTGTGTGGTATGACGTGTTGCTCCTAGGCTACAAACCTGTATAGCATGTCCCTCTACTGAATACTGGAGGCAACTGTAACCTGATAAGAAGTACTTGTGTACCTAAACATAGAAAAGGTAATGTTGCACTTCAACATCACTAGGTGATAGGAATTTTTCAGCTCCACTATAATCTCATGGGACCACCATCAAGTATTCAGTTAACCATTGGCTCAAAGGTCACTATACAGCACATGATTGTACTTAAATACTTCAAAAGTTCTCTGGGGATGTGAAAGTTTTTGAAGACACAGGCCAGGGCCAAATTTAAGCTCACTACCTGGGCTCCCACGATGCCATTACCCCCGTAGAAGTTCTTGGCATACATATGCATCGATCCTCCTTTCCCTTTAGCACAACCTCCTTTTCGTCCTAGAAATGGCAGAACACACAGGCATCAAAAACCAAATTTACAAAGCAAACCAAACCATACCTTGGAGTATTTACTCCAAGGCTCAACCATTAGAACTTAGAGCCCAATTCAATCATCTAAGCATCTGTCCCTCTATGCAAACGTATGTTCCTGCTTGTCTCCCTGTCCTTTTATGAGGAAGGTGAGACTACTACCATGTCCTTAACCTTTCCAACTCTCTAATCAGTTGCATTCGGATGTTAGCAAAAGTCCAAATGGTACCCTGGACTTTTTGACAGGTACAAATATCTTCCAACTTATACACTAAATACAACTGAGCCTTGAACAACACAGCTTTGAACTGAGTAGGTCCACTTATACTCAGATTTTTTTCAACCAAACACAAACTGAAAACAGTGTTCTTGGATGCAAAACCCACATATACAGAGGGCCGAGTTTTCATGTACATGGACTCTGCAAGGCCAACTGTGGGACTTGAGTATGCACAGGTTTTGGCATGCACGGGTCCCAGTACCAATCCCCTGAGTATAATGAGGGATAATTGTAGTGCAAAAGTCAAGGGGGAAAAAGAAATGGGGAATATTAAGATGATTCCTAGAATTTACATTGTATACCATGGAGTGCTTCAACCTCACTTTCTATGCCTGCTAGATTTCTGTTGGCATACCAGAATGATAACAAAACCCTATTCTAATTTTAAAGCACTAACCTTTTTTAAACTTTTACCCAAGGGGCCAGATGACTTCACAAAAGGATCAGTTTACTCAAAAGCACAACAGAAGTATCAGAGCACCAAATGAGAGAGGGCTTTAAAAAAAAACTTAAAACTTTAAAAAATATTAATGCATAATGGTCAGCTTCTTAACAGGAGATATTTAAAAACTTAATTCACCCGTGTCCCCTTCCTGCAAATCAGTAACAAACCTGTAAGCTCTGCGAGAATTTCTCTGACAGAAAGGCCTCGAGTGAAGGTAAAGCCGTGAGCTCGGTAGGCTGTGATGAGATGGTCTGTGGGATTTATGCCAGCCTCCAGGCCCACACAGCAAGCTTCCTGCGGTAGAAGAAATCGTGAAGCAATATGATACGTGTTTCTGGATAAAAAGGTTTCCTAGACTGCTATGAAACATTTGAGCTAGAACACATCATCAGTAACCAGAGAAAAGGGGCTATTTTCAGTCAAAAAACAGAGGGGAGGGTAAAGCCCAAGCCAGAAGCCAGGAACTGGCAACCCACAGTTGTGCTGTTTCCTTTAGCCTCTGTGGTGATTAAATAAACAAACAAAAAATCCTGAATCCTGAATCACTGTCAACATTAAAACAGTTGGAGGAATGTCACATGAAAATTGAGACTTCTGTCTTTTGGAGAAACAAACAATAGGAAGCATTAGTCCCACATTAGCACCAACTGGCTAGAACCAAGTCATGGCATCCCCTCTGGGTGAGGCCTGGCCACCCCAGCTCACCACTAGTCCCTGTCACCATTCTCTATGTTGGTACACCTGGCCTTCTTCACCCATTTATTCTGCCTGCCTGGCCCCTGTATGCATTTGAATCTGTAAGCCTTGACCTAAACCCACAAAACAAAAAACAAACAAAATAATCCTTTCCCCCAAAATTGTATACAGTATAGGTGATCACAATGCCAAAAAGTTTTAAAATAGTAAAATTCTAAGAACAGGTACAGGAAATTGGCAATGTTATGTGTGAATGAATCCTTTAGCCTGAACTTCATAGCAGGTTTTGGCATTCTAATTTTTTAATTCAAAATACCATTCAAAATCCTTCTGACACATAAGGCAGGTTAAAAACCAATAAATACAAGCCATACTTAAATATCTAAATATTAATAACACAGTTTTATTACAAACCTACCACTCACCTGACCATCACACAAGTGACAGAAACCACGAATAATTTTCTGTTTATACAGCTGATCTGCCTTTAACTCCATTCGGCGCACAGTTTGCATCATCCTGTAGTATTTGAGCCCATCTTCTCTGGTGAGCACTGTCGTGTCAGGAGGACCCTCTTCCAGCCGGTGAAGATCACATTTCTGAAATGGAATAAGGCAGTCATCCTCGATTTACTACACTGCAAACACTGGCAACTCACTCTAATTCCATCGCAAATAATACTGAACTCAAAAACAGCAAAGAAGCACATCAGAAATGCTTCCTATTGCTTCTGATTCCTTAAATCCATAAACCTCACTGTACAATGGGATGGGGTTTTGGGGGAAGGAAATCTTTTTAAGATGAATTTCACTGAAAACCCCTAGAAGTCAACTGAGTTAGAGGTTGAAAAATGAACTTTCAAAGAAACATCTAAGATTCTTCTTATTCAAATGTTTCACTGAATCACATTCTAAAATTTGGCATAAGTTTTTGTTTTTATTTTTTTAGCTTGCCCTCCTCCCCCAAAACACCAGCAAGCTGCTAAGAATAATAAATTCTAATTTTTGCTAAATTTCTCTGAACCTTTGATCCTGAAACATTTGGAAGAAAATGAACAAAAAAAGGACGAATATTAAAATGTTCTATTCTAAAGGTATAACTGTATATCAGAGTGTACCTGTGAAAAATTATGAACAAACTAAACTACTTCTTACCTTAATTTCAAACGTAGCATCATTTGCAAAATTACGGGATGCCACCAGCACTCTGCTTGCCTTAAAAGACAAAAATGTAGAAATAAATCAGTACTTTTTAATTGTCATTTTGCAAAGTCATTATTATTATTAATCAGTGATCAGAAGGCAGTTATGGAACTTTAGTAAGCCCCAACATATTCATGGGCTTCTCTTCCATTCTGTTCACTATGCTGGTATCTTGTCTTCCAAAATGAATCAAGGCTATGGCCAACGAAACACAATCACACCTCCATCTGAAGGCAAACAAGCATAAAGAGAAAGCGGGCAAAAAACAAATTCATCTACTTAGTCACTTTGTTTTCAAAGAAATTATAATGAGAATGAAATTAATGGCTAAAGAGACTAGATAATCTATGAGCTTTGTCTATTTATGCTATTCTTAGTCATAACCAGATACCGTTTATTTTGAGCAAGCCAAAGATTCACTTTCAAAATTATACTTCAAATAAAATTATGATTTAATCCCTACTCCAGGCAAATTTTACTTTTGCCTATTGATCTATGAAATGGATCAATAAGAAAAAATATTTTAAACTACTCTAAGTATGAGATAAATACAATAGTGAGACATACAAGACTAAAGGAAAGATATTGAACACTCTCTGACTTAAAAACAATGGACTTGAGCCCGCTGTTTCATAATTTATAATTTGAACACCATAAATCTTGGATAGGCTCTTCCTGAAGCCCAGTAGGGAGAAACAGTCTCTAAAACAGTGTTCCCCTCTTGACGTTTGGGTGGCTGTCACTGCTTAGGGATAAAAAACTGGGGGAAATGCTTCCTTTTCCACTCTTATAATTCAACATACCTGCTCACAGCACAAGTATTCTATGTGATTGCTAAGGCTCAGGTTAGACCCCAAAATTTAACCAATTAATATTTTAACCATTTTCTGCCACATTTTCACACATTGACATGTAAACCCAATGTGATTTCTTCTCTTGGAGACTTGAAGCATATTAATCAGATCCCATTAAAAAAAAAAACACATTTGATGTGTTCATATGGCGTTATGACTTTACCATCCAACTTCTAGCGCCGGACTTGATCTTGGTGGGAAAAATTAAGACTGACCTGCCAAGTGTACAAGCCAATAGGCAGAAAGCTAATTACTTATCTCTTCACCCATCAATATACCATTAACTGATAAAGCCAACAGAGACAATGACACTGCTGGAGGAAAAAATTTTAACTACTAAAAATTAATGTTTCAGTTAAGTTAGAGGCAGAGAAAATCCACAAATATATCTCAGAAAAGTGAATAAAATTTAGGACTTTGGGAAGAAGCTGAGAGGGGTGAGGAAGCAAACAAAAGGTTGTATTTGGTAATCATGAAACAGATGTGTTATTTTTGGCAGTCAACAAAATATTTTGTGGGACCAGAAATAGTTACTGTATTGCAAAATAAATTTCCAAATACAACTATACAAACTGCAGTTTTTGGAAGGTAAAAATAGAGACCAAACCGGCCAGGCAACAGTAATAGAGAAAAGGCAAATTGTTTCTCTGTCCTAAAGTCAACACAATGAAGAATGATAGTGCTTTATAATAAAGAGAAGGAAGGTAATGACTTTCAGAAAGCCACCTGGGGGCTGGGCGTGGTGGCTCGCGCCTGTAATCCTAGCACTCTGGGAGGCCAAGGATTGTTTGAGCTCAGAAGTTTGAGACCAGCCTGAGCAAGAGTGAGACCCCGTCTCTGCTAAAAAAAAATACAAAGAAATTAGCTGGACAACTAAAAAAAAAAAAATATATATATATAAAATTAGCCGGGCATGGTGGCGCATGCCTGTAGTCTCAGCTACTCAGGAGGCTGAAACAGGAGGATCCCTTGAGCCCAGGAGTTTGAGGTTGCTGTGAGCTAGGCTGAGGCCAGGCAACAAAGTGAGACTCTGTCTGAAAAAAAAAAAAAGAAAAGAAAAGAAAAGAAAGCTACCTAGATACTTCTCCCTTGTTTCATTATGAATCTCAAAAATAAGAACCACTGATGTAACGAGTTAAAAGGAACAAAGTTAAGTTAAAGCTAAAAGTCTGTATCAGATTTTGAAAAATAAAAATTTTAAGTTCCTAAATACATAGGAACTAGTCATGTAAAAGAGGAAAAATGTTTCAAAAATTCCAGATTCTACCAGGGTAAATTAAAAATCTTACCTACTACTTATAAAGCCAAAAGAATACTGGTAGTAAAGATCTCACAAAAGGAGTCACAACAGAAATACAAACAATAAGACAAAGAATAAATTTTTCCAATGCAATTCAGTCTTCTGTATAAGAATTTCAAAAACTATAAACCTCATTCAAAAATGAAATCATGATCTTGTAATTTATTCCAAAGTTTCACACCAAACACTCTTTGAGACAATGGCAACTGTTAAGCCTGAGATAAATCTTTGTACATCCCTGGTTTTAAGAGGGGGAGGAAAAAATAAGAGAATAAAAAATGAAAAGAAGAAAAAACACACAGAGGCAGAGACCTGTGAGGTAAGCTGCAGGCATTAACTTCAGGCAGAAGTGTCACAGCCATCAGACCAACTGCCTAACCTTTTTTCCTCCCTCTGTGGAGTATAACACACGATGGTGTGACTCTAGTTGTACAAGTCTGCAGAATCTGGGCAAACCACTGCTTATAATTTA
>VBSM01003185.1:5775170-5833330 GCA_008086735.1 Cheirogaleus medius
AGTTTGAGGTTGCTGTGAGCTAGGCTGACACTACGGCACTCTAGCTGGGGCAACGGAGTGAGACTCTGTCATTCAATCATTCATAAATTAATTAAATTAAACAAACTGTCTCTCAAAGCTTCTGCCCACAAGTGACACATGTCACTTCCTCTCTATTTCCATAGACCAGGACTAGTTACCCAATCATGTCTGCGTTCAACATAGTGAAGTATAATCCTCCTTCCAGGAGGGAGACCAGAAAATTGGATGAACAGTAAATTCACAGAGGATTTGATATTTCTTCACACATTTTCAGTCCTGTCATGTTCCAGGAGGGAAAGCTATTGTGTGTGTGTGTGTGTGTGTGTGTGTGAGAATAAAATCATTTTAGTTCAGCATAACAATGAATTTTCTAACAATAAGAATTGTCCAATGAGAATTCTCTGTCAGTGTCACCAAAAGTATTCAAAGCAGAAGTTCCAAGCATGAGCAGCTGTCAGAATAGCTAGAGAATGGATCTGGGCACTGGGCAGGCCCCTGGACTGAAAGACCTTGTTGAGTCCTTCCACCTCCATGACCAGGTTGCAGTGAGAAGAATGCGTCTTAAAGGACTGAGAGGGACCCCTCAAAAGGAAGGGACGGAAGTGAGACCCATTGCACAGCATGATTTCAGCAGATGCTGCTGCTGATTTTATGTGAAAGGCAAAGAAGAGAGAATGCAAAGGGTTAGAGACCAGATGTCCAGGTCATGAGAAGTAGTGGGTCTGGATGCTTTGCAACATGTTGACCTGGTGGTGGTGGTGGCACAGCTATTTGAAGATGTCCCCCAGGAAGCTGGAGTTATAAGTCTGGAACATATGTGAAAAGTAAGAATTTGGATGTCATCTGCATAGGGGTGACACTGGTTGTGTATGCCAAGGGGCTCTGTAGGCCATATGAATATAAAGTCATTCATTCATTCATTCAACACCTATTTATTGAGCACCGATTATGTCAAGGAACAAGTAAAATATGGTCTAATGGGGGAGAGGGCATTAACGAGTGCACATACATATATATTATATGAACATATAATACAAATGATAAGTGGTATGAAGAAAGATTAAACAGGGAGAGGAATAAGAGGAGGAAGGTCAGAAAGTTTCCTGTGAGGAGGTGACCAGGGAGCAGAGCCCTGAATGTAATCAGGGAGCAAACTTTGCAAAGATCCAGAGGAGAGTTTTGCAAATAGAGGGATCAACAAATACAGGTGCCCTGAGGTGGAAATAAACCTGTATATTAGAGAAATAGCAAGAAGAACATGTGACTCTAGTGCTATAAGAGAGGCAGAGAGTGGCGGGAAATGAATTTGAAAAGAGAGTCCAGAACAGGTAGGGCCCTGGTAGGATTCTTTTTTATTTTTTATAATTTGGTAGGAAATTATATTTTGATTTGAGTGGGGTGGGAAGCCATTGGAGGGATGGGAACAGGGAAGTGACATGATTTCATTTCCATTTCACATTTGAGATCCTTCCAGCTGCTGAACGGAGAACCGATCATATGGGAACAAGAGTTCAGTCTTAGGGCTTATTTGTTCTTTGAGTTCTTGTTGGCTTTTGCTTCCTTTGGGGGGAACTTGCAGTTGGAGACAACAGCAGGTTAGAGGTGAGTTGGTCTCTCAGCCCTGGGGGCTGTTCCTTGGGCGATCTGTCTCAGCCCAAAGTACAGTGGCTGCGTCTTCAATCTGCCCTTCCTATATCCTTTAGAGTTCTCTTTATCTCTTCTCTCTCAGTACTCCAACCCTCTATTATTTGAATGATCAAATAAATAACGATGGTGGTGGATTATAACCCATAGCATAAAATAAGTGGTCACGAATGCATATGGACTTAAATAAATAATTGAATAAATAAGTGGGGTAGAAGGAACAACTTTTCCTTACAGTAGAATTCCAATTAATTAATGTAGAAGGAATGATGAAAATAGAAAAAGAAAATTGCCATTTGGCAAAGAACACAGTAACTGCGGGCAAGAATTATCATCAATAGAGGCTAAAATTAGTGGGTAAGAGTATGATGAGAAACAGGACAGTTGAATAATCTCGAATTATCATCTGAATAGTTACTTATTCATTACAAAGTTTAGAAGAGTAACCTTGCAGTGGAGAAACAAGGTAATCTATTTTTTAATGACTAGGATAGCTTCTTTGTATTCTTTTTTTTATCAGAAATGTGAAAGCAGAGTTGGAAGCAGCCTTGACGGTGAGGGACATTTCAGGATGCTGTATCAGGTGGTGACAGGTTATGGTTGTAGTTAATAGTCCTTAATTATGGGCTATAGTAATGCTATATGTGCTAGAATATTCACAAAGGATACTTATATTAGGAGAGGATGCCAAAGAGATGGAGAAGGAATTGCAAAAGGCAGGGACTGAGGAGGAGAAAGTCTTAAGACAGGAAGGTTCCTTTATCTTGCGTGAAATTGGAGACAAGGGACTCTTCCTTACTCCTTCACCTCCCAACACTTGCTAATTTAAGATCAGCTCCTCTGCATGAAGTGGAGGATTTAGATTAGAGATCCTGAAATTTGCCTTTTGACGTTAACTTTGCAAATCACCCTAAAAGTACTCAATCAAGCTGAACTTTAAGGCAGATCTGGTCCGTAACATGCCTTTGGTTTTCTCCTGGAAACCACCCTCCAGAGGATGACTTTGGAACCACATAAATGTTTTACATAACCATAAAACACAATGAAATAAAAATGGAAACAAAATGCAACAAACCAAATTTAATCGCATATCAAGTTATTGGCATAACCCCACAGAGAATGACCTCAAGTTACTTACTACCACAGCAATGGGGGGGGGGGGAAGAGACACACAAATATAATACAAGAATTCAAAGCCTAGTGGTCCTGAATTTGAATTGGAAATATCAATATAAGTTCATGATTATTTTCCCTTTAAATATATATATTCTCCTTACTCTCTCCACTGGAAAGAACTAGAAGCAAAGACCAGCCTGATAATAATTATTTTGAAAACTGGTGACAGGAGAGAACCAAGGATTTACCCTGCCTTTTGTGTACAGACTGAATTTCAAGGTCAACAAATAGTAGTTGACAGACAGTTCTTTATAGAATAGTTTCCACTAATAAATACAAAAGGAATCATATAACTTTAATAGCCCTGTCTTGCAACCCCTAAGGAATTAATGGATCTAGCTGTTTAGGGGACTTTATCTTCGGTGAAATTAGAGACAAGTGACTCTTCCTTCTTCCTTCATCCCTGCCCCCATCACCTACTAGTTTAGGATCAGCTCCTCTGGGTGACACAGAGGATTTAGATTAGAGATTCAGAAATTTGCCTTTTGACTTTAACTTTGCAAATCACCCTAAAAACACTCCGTCAAGCTGAACTTTGAGGCAGATCTGGTCTGATCTCAATGTGGGGCCACATTGAGAACACCTGACTCAACCAGAGGCTCTGCGCCTTCTGACCCGGTAGGAGATGAAGCATCCTCACCTTCTGCAAAATGATGTTGCCTCCAAATCAAACTGGAATTGTGTCAAGCCTCTCTGTTTCCTGCCAGCTTACAGCGAGGCGATCTCTAAAATAAAATATGGGGGAAACACTACTGGATAGATGACCTAGTGTATTTAATAAACAAATGGCAAGATTAAGAAAAAAAAAGAGGAAGGGGGAGCTGTCATATGTTAAAAGAGACTTAACAGATTTATCAGCCCAATGCAATGGGTGTGTGCTGGTTTGATCCTGACTCCAACAAAATAGGTGGGGGGAAAAAAGACATTTATCAGATAAGTTGGGCAATTTAAACAGTGACTGGATGTTTGATCACATTAAAGAATTTTCAGGTGTGCAAATGGTATTAAAGTAATTTTAATAATAATCAGTAATAGCCGTGGCTGTGCTGGGGGTATTCGTAGGATACATATAGAGGTGAGAAGATGGGCCCCAAGTTGATACGTGGGGGTTCATTGTACCCTTCTCTCTACTCTTGTGTCCATTTGAAAATTTCTCATTGCCAAAAGCAGTCTGGAAGTCAGACATCAGTGATTAAATATTAAATATTGAATTACTCTTTAGATGATTTAAGAAAATCTACATTCCCACCTCTTGGCATTTGCTACACACGGCCTGTTAAAGCTAACGAAGGACTTGCTTATGGCAGGCAACTGCAAACATTTATTAACATTCATCCATTCATTCATTCATTGAATGATATGTATTGAACACCTTGTAGGAGCCAGGCTCTGGGGTTATAGGTGTCAGTGGTGTAATAGACACAGTCACTGTGCTGTCATGGAGCTTGTGATCTGGCAGGCCGAGGGAGGTGGTGGCAGATATTAAGCAGATAAATTGCATATGGAATTATCCCCATAGTTAACACATTTCAGCTGTGAGGAGTGTTCTGGAGGGCGGAGGGGCTGGGGCAGTCAGGAAAGGCTGAGTGTCTCAGTCTGTCTGTGCTGCTGTAACCAAAGACCTGAAACTGGGTAATTTATAAACAATAGACATTTATTTTTTACAGATCTGGTGACTGGGAAGTCCAAGATCAAGGCACTGGCATTCAGTGTCTGGTGAGGGCCCTCTGGCTATAACCTCACATGGTGGAAGGAAAGGCAAAAAGGGGCCTGGGAGTTCCCTTCAACCTCTTTCATGTCCCCATTCAGCCCTCATGACCTGATCACCTCCCAAGGCCCCACCTCCTAATACCATCACCTTGGGGGTTAAGTTTCAACATGTGAATTTTGAGGGACACATTCAGACCACAGCACTGTGGAAGAGACCTTTTAGATGGGATCTGAGAGCTGAGTGGCACTGGCCACAGGAGGAGGGCATGTGTGAGCCACAGCCCAGGGCAAAGGACAAGGAAGATGCTCTTGAGAAATGGGGGCAAGGTTGGCAGATCAGCCCTGTCCTGTTAGACCTCATCAGAGATTTAGACATTTTTCCTGAGAACAGTGGGAAGCCGAAGAAGGATTTTAACATTAGCTTTGCATTTTGTAAGTACGGAAGAGGAGATGTACCTTTCACGGCAGGACCCCACGGGCAATGAATGGAAAGAGGAGTTCCTGAATCCATAGCGAGACGTGTGAACAACAGCGGCTGTGCTCATCTGCATTAGCCAACATAGAAATGTGGGAAAACTGGACTCCGAACACTTCCCTACTGAAATACGGGTGTGCTCAAGCCAGACAGAATGCAAGCATGAAATGCTAGGGTCACCAGATCTGTAGTTCAGATGTGGTGCCACCTGTGACCGATTCTGTGCGCCCTGCCAAGAGCAAGGCTGGACGCTTTCCTTCCGTCCCTGGGTTGCGTCAGCCTGTGCCGGCCTCAGCCAGGACACGGATTGCATCACATCACACATCCGGCTAAGTTTGGCCCCGTTTCCCATCACGCAGCCCGTGGCTGATGAGTCTGCCCTGAAGTTACTATCAATCATTTTCTGTGGCCGATCCACAAACAGACGCAGCCTTTGGAAACCTAAGCACAGGCCTGCAGAGAGGCAACCCAGCCTCTGGACTCCAGAACCAATCCGCCTGGTCTCACATCCTGGCTCAACCACAAGCTGTGTGACTTGGGCGGGTTGCCTAAGCTCTCTGTGCTTTCGTGTCCTCATCTTTAAACTGAGCGTAATAATAATATTCCTCTCACAGGGCTTTTATGAAGCTTGTGTGGGTTAATATTTGTCAAGCACTTAGAACAGTGCCTGATCCTTCGCAAGCACTATACTAGGATTTTGTGACTATAAATACACATGCAAATCTTTTAACCTCTTGGTGCTTCGGGTCCTCATTGGTAAAGCAAAGTTTAGAAACTTCTATCTTCCAGGTGCGCTTTGAGAATGAATCAGTTGGGCACCTGGTAGATCGAAGGGCTAACTGCTATGGCTTTGGGGACACTTGACAAGTGCTGCTAAATAAAGGACAGCACATGACTCTGTTAATTAAACAAGCAGACCAAACAAAAGGCAGATCTCATCCCGTGGAAGATGCAGATGGGGTGGAGGTGCTTAGTGGCTTTTGCAGCCATCGCTACAGCTCAAAGCTTTCTTCTGTGCCAACTTTCTCGCTCATAAAAATGCACCAGGCCTCGTAAACTGGCCTAGTTGTCGCAGAACTGGCTTCCCAGTCAGTAAACCTTGCCAATAGTAAAGAAACTAACATCAAAATTTACCAAACACAATGTAGGGAGCAGTTATTGACTTTCCCAAATAGGTATGAGAAGATTCTTTTTAAAAAATATTTTCTCAACATCTTCTAACTAGCATTCTTCTCATAATCAAAGAAACATGTTCATTTATTGTAGACATTCTGGAAACTAAAGATAAATCAAAAGAAAAAATGAAAATATTCTATAATCATACTGCCCACATAACCCCTGTTAATAAGGCAATATGTCACCTTCCAGACTTTTCCTACACATTTATACATTTAAAACAATTATAGAATAGAAATCAGAAGGTACCTAATGGTCCAAAATAGGTAACTAAATATTTTTTAACAATCTGCTTTTTAACTCCTTATTGCTGGACAATAAGGTGGTTTTTTATTTTCACAGTTATAAATTGTCACTGGGACAGCCCTGACAAAGCAGATGCAAAAATATCAACAGGTTGTTTTCTTCTCGTTTCTTTCTTTCAACGATTTTTATTTAGTATTTGTTATCTAGAAGCACAGCGAAAGAAATGTCCAAATGCTGCAAACAGCCACGTGACCCCCTGCCAGATGCCAGAAGTCCAGACCTGCGCAGGCGCCCCCCAATTACCTTGCGCTCATTAACATCTCATTATAATACTGAAAATCACTCCTCCAAGTGAGAATCACCACCATTTTCTGTACGTGCGATGTCTGAACAAGCAGGTGCGTACACTGCGTCTGGACATCTGAAACCCCTCCCTGTCCATGCTTAGACACCTCCTCCATCCCGTGCCTGGCTCTAAAACTCCCACACGTCCCTTTGCTCGGGGAGAAGCTACCTTTAGAGAATTAGCTCCTCCTTCTCCATTCTTTGGCCAAGGAAATACAAATCTGAGTGCCTGACCGATTGGATGCTCTGTCTTTGGGGCCGACATGAAATAGGGAAAAAACACAGTTTTTCAGCAACAAAATCATGCTTCATAAGCATATTTGCAGCTATAGGTGAGTCCAAACTCTATCATCTCTTAAGAGAAATTCCTAGAGGTGAAATTGCTGGTTCCAACAGCATGCAAACGCTTTAGGGTTCGGATTCCTATTGTTGCTCGGAAGCGTGGACCTGTTTGCTGGCACGTCACCAGCCCTCAGCGTTCAATCCATTCTCAGAAATCTACCCTGGAGCCCAAAGAGAACATTGTACATATCAAAAATGGATTTATAGATATTTAAAAATTCTGTTGATTCTCTGGGTGGTAGTAAAGAGGCCAAAAAGTGAACATGATTGATCCTAACAGCCGCCTCCCCACCACGGTGGGGGGGGGGTGTGCCCGGGCTCGCCGTCGGGGCGGCTGGGGCCTTTCCCGTCCTTAGCATCTCACCTGCGTCTAGACCCCAGGTGCGTTCATCTGGCCCTAGACCCTATGCATTGGCCAGGAACACAAAGGTATTTGCCAAGTAAATGGGGGGAAATAATTGGTTTTGTTCTGGGCTTTTTCAAAACTTGTTTAGCATCGCAGACAAATGCTATCACCAACGGCAATGCTGCTAGTGGTTAGGTGAGTCACTCACTGATTGTCTACACTCGCAGCTCCTCCAGCCACAGCGATTCTATCTTTAGGTACAAACCAACTACTTTCATTGTGGCTCTACTGTGGTCGTGTGCGAGCATGCATAAGTGTTGATAACACGTGGCTTGCATTTCTTCTTTTGAAAAATCGAAAACTGATGTGCGTAGGAAGGTTATACTACCTAATGAATTCCCTTTCAGGCTTGCAGAGTGTCTGCAACTGCGCTAGAAAAAAAAAGGAGCCTGGCATGTTTCTCCAGCTTGCTGGCGACCCCTGCTGGCACATTCGAGCATTGCCTCCCTCAGCTATGGTTCTTGGGTTTACGAGTTTGTTGGCTCCAAAATTTGGTAAGGAAATGATCCCTCTTTCCTCACTCCCTTTTTTCCTTTTCTTTTTTCCTTTTATTGAACAAGCCTCAAAGCACAAAGCTCCTTGAATTGCTCTCGGCCATCTCTCCCATCTATCATCACTTGACTTCACCCAGGCCACCCAGCTGCCATTCCCTAAAGTGAATCTTGGCCATTACTGTGGAACGGACTTTGAACAAGGGGAGTCCCTATTAGTGTGTCGGGGCCTGAGCAGGGGGACGGAGGGAAAATTGGGGGGCTAAGAGAAAGTAGGCCAAACCTATTAATATATCTATCTGTTGGTACCTGGAAAATTTAAGCAAAGATGGGGGTCGCGTCACATCCACTGGGTGTCCTGTCTGCACGCTGCTGCTTTGGGCGCCGCCAGGCCCAGTCCTAGCAGGTCCCGACCTGCATTTTCTACTCGTGCTCTCTTTAGGTCCCAGTTTTTCCACCTTGAGCGTGTGTCCGCGTCACCTGGGACTTGTTAAAATGCAGCGGGTCACTGCCACCCGCATAGTTGCTGACTCAGTGGGTTTTGGGGACAGGGGAGAAACTGCATTTCTGATGAGCTGTGGGTGACGCCGATGTGGCTTATTTGGGGACCAGCTCACATATTGCATTAAATACTTGGCAGTGGGGAGCAATATTTATCAGTCTCATATTAGGGCACCATGAGACCATTCTCAGTTTGCAAAGCTTCTGGATTTGAAGGAATTTTGCAGTTTTCTAAAGGCAGCGAAGCTAAAGGACCCTGCAGGGCTGCGCACAGACGGTGGCCCCTGGGAATCCTTCCCTGGGGTGGAAAGAGCCATGATGAAGTCTCCTGGGGAAGTGAGATTTCCTACATGACACCATTTCCCCCCACATGAGCACCGGTGCCTTTAAATAAAATACTTAATTGAGAAAAGCTAATTCCTCCTCTTGGTAACTTTGCAAAACCCCTGCTTTATTTATTATTTTATTATTGTTTATTTATTTATTTATTTAGTTAGTTTGTTTGTTTGTGCTAGGATTACAGGGAAGCTGCTATATTTATCCAAACAACCCAACAGTACTGGAGGGCCGAGTTCATTCATTCTTCCAATAGACACTCTGGCAGTGCCTATTCTAGGACTTGGAGGTACAAAAAAACAGACAAAACCCCACGTTGGAAAGTGGCCTAGATCACTTTGCAAAAACTGGTTTCCAAAGCTAATGGTAGAGTTTATCAAAAGGTATCTTAAATTCTTCGGAAAGACTCCATGAAGCAAAGATTTCAATCTCTACAGCTCTTCAAAAATGAAATAATTGTAGAAGTTATATAGGAGAAAACCTCCAATTATGTGTGAAACTGATATTTAAGGAGTATTTAGTGGTTCTCAAAGTGCAGTCCCAGAAAAGCAGAATCAAACATAAACTGAGAAACTTGTTAGAAATGCAAATCCCAAACCCCACCCGAAACCTCCTGAATAAGAAACTCTGGGAGTGGGCACTGGTAATCTTTGATTTAAAAAGTTTTCCAGGTGATTTGGATGCCAAGTTTGAGGGCCACTGGTGTACTTTATAACAAAGGACAATTCCAGGTGGCATGCTCTCATAAGTATTTTTGTTCTACAACTGCTGGATAATCCTACCAGGTGGCATGCTAACATGAGAACTACCCCCACCGCTGCCCCAAAGAAAAGAAATAAAAACCGTATATCTTCTGCAATTGCAGGAAAATTCCACTGGGTGGCACTCTAACCTGAGCACAGTGGACCCCCGCCCTTAATCCATGGTCTTGCTTTCTGTGGTTTCAATTATCTATGGCCAACCTGGGTCCGAAAATATTAAATGGAAAATTCCAGAAATAAACAATTCATAAGTTTAAAATTACACACCATTATGAGTAGTGTAAAAAAAAATCTTGCCCTGTCTCAGCCCGGGATGTGAATCAGTCGTATGTCGGACATATCCACACCGTATATGCTACCTGCCCATTAGTCACTTAGTGGCTGTCTTGGTGATCAGATAAAAAAAAAAAAAAGTATATATAGAGAGTTTATTACTAGTCTCAGTTTCAGGCATCTGCTGGGGAGCTTGGAACCTTCTAGATAATGGGAGACTACTGTAGTAGGAAAAACATATTTCTGTTCTCCAATTACCTGACAATTCTGCCTGGCAGCATTCTAACCTGAGCACTGCAGTAGGAAAAACATACGTGATATGCATTTGCAGGAAAATTCCGTCAGGGGCGTTGTAAACAGAGTAATAAGGAAAACATATCTGTGTGCAAGTATATGAAAATTCTACTGGCACTCTAACCTGATCAGTAAGAAAAATATCTGCTCTGCAGTTGCATGACAACCTCACAGGGGGCGTTCTGACACGAGAAATAAGATCCTGTTCTGCAATTACGTGAAAATTCCACAGGGGGCATTCTAACATAAGAAAACTTAAAAAAAAAAAAATCTGTTCAGCAATTGCACAAATATGCCACAAGATGGCACTCTAACACAAGAAATTAAAAATCATGTCCTGCAATTACAAAGAAAATCCACATGATGGCACTCTAACACAAGAAATAAGAAAAAGTCCACGCCGCGGTTACATGAAAATTCCATATGGTGATAATCTAACATAAGAAATAAGAAAAGTTGCCACATGTTTATGGAATGCTCTGGGAATTTAAGCAAAAAGCAATATTAAGAAATATGTGTTGATAAATTTACAGATATAATTTACTTAGCAAGTTAATGTGTAAATTAAAATTTAGTATGTATATTTTCAGTGCTTTCAATATATCTGAATTATGCTTATTCTTTGCATTTTGACGACTTGTTTATACGTTCTTCCCACCACTAGCAGATCCTCTTGGGCAAAACCCAAATAATCTAATGTTTCAATCTACTCAGCCTCTTCTACAGTAGCTGATACATAATAGAAATTCAATAAATATTTATTAAATAAAGGAAGAATGAATGAAACCATGAGAGGTCAGTGAAGATCAAATGAATGAAGAAAGAAAATATGAATAGAATAAATATCTAGGGCTTTTGAGTGCTATTCCCGAGAATTCTGTATCCTGCAATTGGACAGGTGGGATGAAATGTACAGGAAAATGTGATTGAGACTGAAATAACAATGATATTAATTTAAATGCCGTCAAGTTGAGATTTTTTTAAAAAAAAGTGAATTAAAAGATAAGAAAAATTAGGGAAGTTTCTTTCAAAAAAGGAAGAAATTTAGCAAGAAGATTAGGTTTATGTTTTCAATAGCCATTGAAACTATTTCAGTAACTTAATTATTCTGGAACTTGGGTTTCAAATTCAAAGGGTTGTTCAACCAGAGGAGCCTGGGAAAGCTGCCTAGAGGGTCCCCTCAGGATTCGGCCCAGGACAGGGCTTCTTACTCAGCCCAAGGCTGGGCTGGACCAGCAGCCCGGGGAGGTGGAGGTCAGGGCTTGTGATCTGCAGACCAGACACACTCAAGGCCAGAGCTCACTTAGGAGACCTGGCAAGAAGCCACGCTGGCCTTCCTTCCACTGGTGGCTCTTTCTGGTCCTAACTGGTTACCTTCTTTTTGAGATTCCCCTGAAGCCACAGAGTCCTGTCCCCTCACCCCATCAACACAGGAGTGTGAGGTTGCAGTGAGCTATGATGACGCCACTGCACTCTAGACACGGCACTCTAGCCTGGGCAGCAGAGTGAGACCCTGTCTCAAAAACACCACCCTGAGCAAGAGCGAGACCCTGTCTCTACTAAAAATAGAAATAAATTAATTGGCCAACTAAAAATATATAGAAAAAATTAGCCGGGCATGGTGGCGCATGCCTGTAGTCCCAGCTACTCGGGAGGCTGAGGCAGGAGGATCGCCTGAGCCCAGGAGTTTGAGGTTGCTGTGAGCTAGGCTGACACCACGGCACTCTAGCCCGGGCAACAGAGTGAGACTCTGTCTCAAAAAAAAAAAAAATGAAAAACCACCACCAAAAAAAAAAATCCAATTAACTGCATGTACAGCTGGTTGGGGGTAGAGGGACATTGTACACTTTGTGGTGTCTCTCATTGTCACTCGCTATCTTAGATGGGGCTCCCCAGCAGCAGATCTTGAGAAGGTTTGGGCGCAAGTAGTTTGGGAGAAGCACCAGTCAGGGAGCAAGGACATGAGCCGGGGAAGAAACAGAAGCCAATACAAGGTACATTAAGGAGCAGGTCACCTCTGTGGGCCACTGGGGCTTCATATCCCTGCAAAGCTCCAGGAGAGAGTGTGGAACACACCTCACAGTTGTCCAGCCAAGGGGAGAGGAAGCTGGGGTATTGATCCTCCTGCTGCCCTTCATTGCTGGTGGAGGGAGGCCTCTCCCGGGGTCACTCCCTGCCACTCTGGCCTTCCTTGCAGGCTGGCTGAGCATGTTCCCACAGCCGGACAATGCCCCTAGCTGGACAGTGACGGGTGCTTGCAGGAAGAAACCACCAATGGGCACAGGAATGGTGAGTACCAAGGGTATCATTGTTGGAGCACGACAGTGTTGGTCACCCTGGCTCCACAGCGAACACACAATAGATGCCCACTCAGTATTTTTCATATAAACTAATGACACTTGCAACTATAGATCGAAAGAATCATAACTTTTTGGGGTAGGAGGTGAGCTGAGGCTTGATCCAAGACAAGCTTCCTATTTCACAAATCAGCAAACAGGGTCAGAGAACTGAGATGGGTTGTCCAAGTGGCTTCCTTTCCTCACCCATAGATGGAGGACTCCCTGTGTGTACATGTGGGGCCCTGGATCTGGTCATTCTAGTTATTTACAAGTAGTGATGTACCCAGCTGTGTACATCGGGTGGCAGGGTTCTTCCCTTGGACTCTCCAAACACTCTTTTATTCCAGAGCTTTGAACTTTCTGTTTGCTTCTGCATAGTCTCCCCTAGACCTCTGCCTGGCTCCCTCTTCCTCTCCATCATTCACACCTTGGCTTCAATGTCACTTTCTCATGGAGGCCACTCTGGCCTATGGTTACAGATGAGTTTAGGGAGATGTCGTCATTGAGTGGTCAAAGCGCATGAAAGGCTGCATCGGCATCAAGCACAAATGTGGTCTTCTAAATGTGCAGGAAATGGGCAGGTGGTGTGGGTGGAAGGAAATGAAGAAGGGCGATTCAAAGAAGAGGCATGTTCAGCAAAGGCAGGTTGGAGAGTGGTCTGATTCCTTTTGGTAGCTGCGGTGCTGAGCGTCTTCTGTTTCCACTCTTGAAATTCCACTTTGCACTGTCTCCACTTTCTGCCGTCCGGGAGGCTGTCCTGCATGAGCTTCATCAACGGACCCCTTGCTCAGTGGCTTCTTGTTGGCTCCAACTAGTGGGTGACACCACTAAATGATGCCCCCCTTCCTTCCCTTGGAACTCTGAAATGCTCACACAATCCTTTACAAATAAACCCTGTATTAAACTTGTCCTGACTTACCCACCTTGCATGTTCCATCTGTTTTCCTTCTAGGACCTTGACTAATACAATTATTTAGTGTTTTCAAGACTCAGCCATTCCACTCAGCACCTGTTTATTTTAGAGGCTTTTACACAAACATCTGAAATGACATTATGCAAAGACTCCTGCCTGTTTCTCTTTTTCCTTTCTTGAAGGCCATGTTTTCTCTGCCCCCTTTTCATCCTTGTGACCTGTAAACCCCACCCAGGTTGATTTGCTGAATGTAGCTCCTGACTCCAGAGGGGTCTGGTATGAGATGCCCCACCAGGACACCTTCCTGTCCTCTGCCCTGCCGGCCACAGAGAATGGGAATCATTTGCGCTTTCTGAATGCCAGGAAGGTGGGTGTGGGAGACAGTTTACTAATCTTCCAAGAAACTGCAGCAGTGAAAAGTCAGGAGTACTTACTCTTAAAGCCTAGCAATGACCTTTAGGTGAGAGTCTGTTAGTCTCTAAGAATGGAGACTAACTCTGCCATTGTAGTGCCTAAGTGGCCATAGATAATATGTAAACAAATGGGCATGGTTGTGTTCCAATAAAACTTTATTTACAAAAACGCAGCTGGCTGGATTTGGTCCATGGGCTATAGTTTGCTGATCTCTGCTCTAGATTAATACTTCCAATCTTAGTCCTCTTCTAGAGGTTACCACAATTGGCAGTTTGGTGGGTATTTTTTCCTGTCTGTTATTTTATGAGTTCATGTGAATGAGAGAGAGAGGGAAAGAGAGAAAGAGAGAGAAGGCAGGCAGTGGTTCTTATCCTTGGATTCACATTAGAATCACGTGGGAGCTTCCAAAGTCCTTATGCCTGAGTCCCACCTCCAGAGATTCAGATGTCATTGTCCGGGATATGGGGAGTTTTAAAGCTCCACAGATGATTCTAATGCACAGCCACGGTTGAGACCCACACATCTAAAGAAATATAAAATCTTATTTTTTGTCTTTTTTATCTCTACATAGGTGATAATGGCAACTATTGTTTGGCAACCTGTCTTTCTTCACTTAAAAATATTTCTTAGAGATCCTTCCTTGCATTAAGGAGGAAATTAAGATGGAAATCAAAATATTCTTTGAACTAAATGATAAAGGAGACACAAGTTATCAAAATCTATGGGACACAGCTAAAACAGTTCTGAGAGGATATTTATATACATACATGCATACATCCAAAGGACAGAAAGATCACAAATCAATAATCAAATGAATTGCCTCAAAGAACTTAAAAAGGATGAGCAAAACAACCTCAAACCCAGCAGAAAAGAAATAACAAAGATCAGAGCTGAACTAAATGAAATCGATAACAAAAAAAACTATACAGAATATTAATAAAACAAAAAGTTGATTCTTTGAACAAATAAACAAAATTGACATGCCTCTGGCTAGATTAATGAGAAGCAGAAAAGAAAGGACTCTAATAAGCTCCATCAGGAATGAAAAAGGAGAAATTACAACTGATACCACAGAACTACAAAATATCACCTATGAATACTATAAAAATCTATATGCACATAAACTGGAAAATGTGGAGGAAATGGACAAATTAGAAACACACAGCCTCCCTAGGCTCAATCAGGAAGAAATAGAATTTCTGAACAGACCAATATCAAATACTGAAATTGAAGCAGAAAAAAAAAAACATTCCTAAAAAGAAAAGTCCCAGACCAGATGGTTTCACACCTGAATTTTACCAGAGCTATAAGGAATAACTGGTGCCTATCCTGCAGAAATTATTTCACAACATCAAGAAGGAAGGAATCCTCCCCAAGATGCTTTATGAAGCCAACATCATCCTGATACCAAAACCAGGAAAGGATGCAACAAAAAAAGAAAACTACAGACCAATATCCTTTATGAATATAGATGCAAAAATTGTCAACAAAATCCTAGCAAACCAAATTCAGGTGCTTATCAAAAACATAATCCATCATGACCAAGTGGGCTTCATCCCAGAGATACAGGGAAGGTTCAACATACGCAAACCTATAAATGTAATTCACCACATAAATAGAAGCAAAAACAAAGACCATACAATCCTCTCAATAAATGCAGAAAAGGCATTTGATAAAATTCAGCACCCTTTTATGATAAAAACTCTTAACAAGATAGGCATAGGTGGGACTTACTTAAAAATGATACAAGCCATGTATGACAAACCCATAGCCAACATCATACTGAATAGGGAAAAATTGAAAGTATTCCTGCTTAGAACTGGAACCAGACAAAGTTGCCCTCTATCACCACTTCTATTCAACATAGTGCTAGAAGTCCTAGCCAGAGCAATCAGACAAGAGAAGGAAATCAAGGGCATCCAAATGGGGGAAGAGGAGGTCAAACTATCACTCTTTGCTGATGATATGATCTTATATCTAGAAAACTCCAAAGATTCTGCCATGAGATTAATGGAATTGATAAACAAATTCAGCAAAGTCTCAGGTTACAAAAGTCTCAGGTCTCAATGTACAGAAATCAGTAGCATTCCTATACGCCAACAACAGTCAAACTGAGAACTAAATAAAAGATTCAATACCCTTCACAGTAGCAACAAAGAAAATAAAATACCTAGGAATATGTTTAAGGAGGTAAAAGATCTCTACAGGGAAAACTATGAAACACTGAGGACGGAAATAGCAGAAGACATAAACAGGTGCAAAACCATACCATGCTTATAGGTTGGCAGAATCAACATTGTTAAAATGTCTATACTACCCAAAGTGATCTATAGATCCAATGCAATCCCTATTAAAATTTTGCAGATCTAGAAAAAAAATTCTACACTTCATATGGAAGCAGAGAAGACCCTGTATAGCAAAAGCAATCTTAAGCAAACAGAACAAATTGGGAAGCATCAATTCACCAGACTTTATACTACAGGCTATAGTAACTAAAACAGCATTGTATTGGCACAAGAATAGAGACATAGACCAATGCAACAGAAGAAATGAGAACCCAGATATAAAACCATCCTCATATAGCCACCTAATCTTTGACAAAGCAGACAAAAACATACACTGGGGAAAATAATCCTTATTCAATAAATGGTGCTGGGAAAACTGGATAGCCACATGTAGAAAACTGAAACAGGATCCACACCTCTCGCTTCTCACAAAAATCAACTTATGGTGGATAATAGACTTAAACCTAAGGCATGAAACTATAAGAATTCTAGAAAAAAATGTTGGAAAACTCTTATAGACATTGGCCTAGGGAAAGAATTTATTTAGGAAAAGAAGAAGACCCCAAAGGCAATCATAGCAACAACAAAAATAAATAAATGGGACCTGATCAAATTAAAAAGCTTCTGCACAGCCAAGGAAACTATCAGGAGAGCAAACAGACAACCTACAGAATGGGAGAAAATATTCACATGCTACACATCCAATAAAGGGCTGATAACTAGAGTTCTGAATAGAACTCAGGAAAATCAGCAAGAAAAAAAAATCAAACAACCATATCAAAAAGGGGGCAAAGGACATGAACAGAAACTTTTCAAAAGAAGATAGACTGATGGCCAACAAATATATGAAAAAAATGCTCAAAGTCTCTAATCATCAGGGAAATGCAAATCAAAACCACAATGAGATATCACTTATCTCCGGTGAAAATGGCCTTTATCAAAAAGTCCCCAAATGATAAATGTTGATGTGGATGTGGAGAGATAGGAACACTTGTACACTGCTGGTGGGACTGCAAACTAGTACAACCTCTTTGGAAAGTAATATGGAGATACCTCAAAGAGCTACAAGTAGAACTACAATTTAAATCAGCAATCCCATTACTGGGCATCTACCCAAAGGATCAAAAGATATTCTATAAAAAAGACATCTGCATTAGAATGTTTATAGCAGCACAATTACAATTGCAGAAATGTGGAAATAACCCAAGTGCCCATCAATACATGAGTGGATTAATAAAATGTGGTATATGTATACCATGGAGTTCTACTCAGCCACAAAATACAATGGTGATCTAGTACCCCTTGTATTATCCTGGATAGAGCTGGAACCCATTCTACCAAGTGAAGTATCCTAAGAATGGAAAAACAAGCACCATATGTACTCACCATTAAACTGTTATTAACTGATTTAACTGACCAACACTTAAGTGCACATATAGAAGTAACATTCTTTGGGTGTCGGGCAGGTAGGAAGGGGGAGGAGGAGTTGGGCATATTCACACCTAATGGGTGCAGTGTATGCTTTCTGGGGGATGGACATGCTGAAGCTCTGACTTGGGTGGGGAAAAGGCAATATATGTAACCTAAACATTTGTACCCCCATAATATGCTGAAAACAAAAACAAAAATAAAAAAAAATAAAAAAAGAGAGATCCTTCCATGCCAGCATATAGACATCTTCCTCATTCTTTTAAAGGCTTAAGTAAGCATTCTATCATGGGTGTTCAGATGTCTTCTAGATTTTCATCCTTAGAAATAATGCTACAGTAAACATTCCTCTACATGTTTCTTTGAGTATGTATGTGACTGTTTCTTTAGGGTTGATACCAGCAAGTAGAATTGCTAAGTCAACAGGTTTGCATATTTTGAACTTTATTGTTGCTGCCTTCAAAACAGCAGTGCAGGCTCACAATCTCATCACTCTACTTGTCATATCCAAAAAGTTCTGAAAGTTGAAAGGGTTTTGGTGATTCATTTCGTAGTAAAATTGGATACACTCTGAATTCATCTGGTGCCAAAACCTGACCTGAGCTGACACGTTGCATTGACTTTCTATAATTTGAAACATTCTGAACTCTGAAATACAGTTGGTACCAAAGATTTCAAAGAAGAGTTTGTGGACTTCTTCCAGTTTATACTCCCATAGTGGTGTTTGACAGTTCCTCTCATGGCACTTGACATTATCGTATTTCTTAAGTTTTGCCAATCTGATGGGTGAATAATAGTCTCTCATGGTTACTTACTTTGCTTTCCTCCAATTCCTAGTGATGTTGTGCATCTTTTCCTAAGTACATTGATCCTTTATATTTTAACTTCTGCGTATTGCCTATTTATAACCTTTGCTCGGTTTCCTTTTGGCTGTTTGCCTTTCTTATTGATTTGTAAGAGTTCTTTATAGATGTATTTTTTAATCTGTCGCATATGTCACATATATTTTATTCCAGCCTTGTCTTTTTTTTTTGAGACAGAGTCTCACTCTGTCACCATGGGTAGAGTGCCATGGTGTCAGCCTAG
Source organism: Cheirogaleus medius (assembly GCA_008086735.1). Taxonomy (NCBI): domain Eukaryota; kingdom Metazoa; phylum Chordata; class Mammalia; order Primates; family Cheirogaleidae; genus Cheirogaleus; species Cheirogaleus medius. The sequence continues at coordinate 5,793,833 of VBSM01003185.1, forward strand.
CTCACAGCAACCTCAAACTCCTGGGCTCAAGTGATCCTCCTGCCTCAGCCTCCTTAGTAGCTGGAACTACAGTCATGCACCATGGTCCCCAGCTAATTTTTTCTATTTTTAGTAGAGATGGGGTCTCACTCTTGCTCAGGCTGCTCTCAAACTCCTGAGCTCAAGCAATCCTTCCGCCTCGACCTCTCAGAGTGCCAGGGTTACAGGCATGAGCCACTGCGCCTGGCCTAAGCCTTGTCTCTTAACTTTGTCTATGTTGTGTTTTGTTGTACAGATATTTTTAGTTTTGATGCAGCTACACTTATCAATCATTTCATGTTTAATAATTTCAATCATTAATGATTTTTGAGTTTTTCTGGTCTTAAGTTAGGAAAGGTCTGGGCCTTTTCTAACTCCAAGGATATAAACATATTCTACTATATTTTCTTCTAATATTTCTATAATATTTTTATATTTATATCTTTAACACACCTGGAATTTGTATGTGTATGTGTGTATGCATGTGTTTGCTTGAATAGTATGACATGGAAAGCTAAACTCCTCTCCCCAAATATATAGCCAATTATCCCAGCACCACTTACTGAGTAGGTGATCCTTTCCCCACTGATTTGAACTACCACTGCTGTTAACTATTTAATCTCCAAGTATACATGGCTGTATTTATTAGGGATCTGAATTCTTTTCTATTGCTCTATTATTTTTTGTGCCAATACCATCCTATTTTTAATTAGTATAGCTATATATTAATAACATGTTCTGTCTGGTAGAAGACGACGTTTCCTCATTGTTCTTATTTTTAAAATTCTCATGGCTGTCCCTGTGCATTTTCATTTCCATGTGAATTTTAGAATCATCTTGTCAAGTTCCATGAAAAATCATCTTGCGATATATGCTTCAGTTGAGTTTCACCAAGTTGCCCTCAGGAGCTGGTATAATGTAATGGTTTCAAACATGGGTTCCTGAGTCAACTTCTTGGTTTCTATTTCCAGATCTGGTGCTTACTAGCTGTGTGACCTTAAATAAGGTAACAAATCAGTGTTCCAGTTTCTTCATAGGATAAGAGGAGACAATAGGAGTATAAGGTCTTTTGATTGAGGGGATTAAGTAGCAAATATATGTAAATTACTTAGCTTTTTATTATTCACATTTCTTCTTAGACATATTCAAAGGTATTTTATATTTTTGTTGCTATTGCAAATGAAATTTTTTTCTATTGCAACTTATTAGTTTTAGCTAACATGTGTTTGCTCATTTTTGAACAAACATCTAGTCATGTTGCCGAACTCTATTAGTTTTCAGTTGATTCTCTTGAAAATCATATTGTCAGCATAGAGTCTAACAGTGGTTTTCTTCTCTTTCTTTTGTTTGTGTCTCATTTCTTTTTCTTGTCCTAATGCCTTGTCTAGGATTCTAGGACATTGTTGGACAGTGGTAATCGTGGGTGCGCTCCTGACTTCGTATGACAGATACTATTGGTTGCTTCTTGGTTCAGCCATTTTGTGCTTCTTCTTTTGAGCAGGACTTGATTTTGTTCTGGTGTCAGATCCCTCCCAGTTCTTGGGAAGAATCTTCATTAACTTAAGAGAATCGTGGTGATTCCATTCTGCTTGCTATTGACTGGTTTAGGAACGGGCATGGGAGACAGTTCTGATTGAGACATGAGGGAACTATCTGGAACTTCTGGGAAAGTTTTCCTGAGTTTTAAGAAAAGATAGGAGGAAGTGATATATCTTCTTTCCCAATTCTAGCCTTTGGACACTGTTGTATGAGGATAGGATTGTTAAAGTAAGGAGAATACGGAACAGGTAGTGAAGGTAGTTATAAACACCAACTATGACTATGTGACCAGTACAGAAACCAGAATTGTAATTGTCATGAGCATTTATTCTTTATTTTGTTATGAATATGTGTGTATAAAATAACTTGGTTTTATTCCCTCTTTATCCTCTTATGATATAACATAAGATGTATTGATTTCATATTATTGTGCTTAGATATTACTAACTTTACATCATGGTATTTAAGTTATGGGATATCAAAGAGAAAAGTAAACATCAAAGACTTTACCTTCTCTTTTGGGGAAGGGGTTAGTGAGTTTTCGGTTGTGTGCAGGTTGTAACCTGTTAGGTGAAATTATGACCTTGCTATTGTCTTTATTGGGAGATTAAGTGTGGGTTAAGGAGATGCATATGGATGCCAGGTTCACAAGGGCTAAACTTGTGATGGCTAATTTTATATGTTAACTTGTCTGGGCCACTGTGCCAAGGTATTTGGCCAAATTTTATTCTGCATGTTTCTGCAAGGGTCTTCGGGATGAGATTTACATTTAAATTGGATTTTGAGTAAAGCAGATTGCCCTCTATAATGTGGGTGGGCTTCACCCAATCAGTTGAAGGTCTAATCAATCAAAAAACTGACCTCCTCTGAGCAAGAGGGAATTCTGCCAGCAGATGGCCTTCAAACCTGAAGTGCAACATCACCTCTTCCCTGAGTCTCCAGCCTGCGGGCCCACCCTGCAGGTTTGGGACTTGCCATCCTCCATAATCATGTTAATAAATCTTTAATCTTTTTATGTTTTTGGCTGGATTTATTTTATTGTATTCAAGTGTTTTGGAGATGAATAATCCATCTTGTCCTGCCCTTTGCTCCCCAGAATTGGAAGGGATATGATAAGAAATCTTGAAATGAATCAATCTCTCTCTCTATATACATACATACATACATACACACACACACACACACACACACACATCCTATTGGTTCTGTTTCTCTGCAGAACTCTAACACACAGGCAAAAATACTTTCTGTATCTTTTAAAAACCAGATGGATTAATTTTATTTGCAATCAAAAGCATTATAACTAATAAAATGTGGAATACTTGTATCACCACTGATTATGATGCTGGCTGGAGGTTTATGATAAATGTTCTTAATCAAGTTAAGACCATTTTATTCTACTCATAGTTTTCTGTTTTTTGTAAAATCATGTTAAATTTTGCCAACTATTTTAAGCAACTATTGAGATGCTGTGGTTTATTTTTCAACTAATACGTTGTGAACCATGTTAACATATTTTCTTATTTTCAACCATCCTTGAATTCCTTGGATATGCTTTACTTATTCATTTGAATAGTCTCATCACACATTGTTGGATTTTGGCTGCTACTACTTATAATTTTTGTATTTGCACCAATAAGTGATTGGTTTACAACTTTCTTTTTCTTGTGCTGTGTTAGTCTAGTTTGGGTATCAGGTTTTTGCTAGGTCATAAAATGAGATGGGTACACTTAGTTTACTGTGTTCTAGAACAGTTTACATAACATTGGGTTTACTTGTTTGCCCAAAGCTTGGTTAAGGTCGTCTATTAAACCATCTAGGCCTGGTGTCTCTTTGAGGAATGAATCTTTGACTATTTAAAAAATTTTTTCAGTAGCTATGCAGTGGTGAAGCAAGAGGACAGGACAGCCATAGGTGAGGTCTGCTCCAGGTACAGGCAATAATGGGGCAAATTGTCTATAAATGTCAGTCAATCTGCATTTTATCATCACCATGGACTGGTGCTTCTAACCAATGTAAGTGACAGAATATTCCTCCCTGCAGGGTGGGTGCCCCTCCTTGGTACACTACTGTAGCTATGGTTGGTCAGATTTTCTACTTTTTGGGAGCTAATTTTGGTAACTCCTATTTTCCCAGCAAAGTATCCATTTTATATGTTTTCAAATTTGTTATCTGTAAGTTATCTCCATTTTTATTTAATATTGCTTATTTGTTTCTTAGTCCTTTTTTTTTCTCGATTAGATTTCCCCAAAATTTGTCTCATATATATATTTGGATTGCCAAAGACCCAGTGTTTGGCCTTACTGATTTTTACTTTATTTCCTCTTTTATCAGGTTCAACCTGTTTCTTGTTTCTTTCCTTCCTTCTGTATCTGTTCAGGTTTATTTTCATTTTCTTGCTCCCAGAATCGAAAATATATACTTTCTATATTTTTCAGTTTAAATATTGTGTTTTAGTCGAATGATCATCTTGGCCACACCCCACAGATTTTGCTATGTAGTGTTCCTGTTTCTTTAGAAATAGACTCTTTTCACTTTGAGGTCCTCTTTAACCCAAGAATTAATGAGAAATGTGTTTTTAAACTTCCAGATAAGACACTTTGGGGGGGGGGACGTGGGAATCCTTTTCTTGTTAATATTTAATTTTACTGCACTGAAGCAGACCTTTTTCTATGCACATATCCATTTTAGACGTAAAATAGGATTAAAAAAATTGGAGGAGCCATGGGACAATGGCAAGACTACGAAGGCAGGGACCAGGAAGCCGAAGCTCCAGGCCTGTTTCTCACACTTGGTAGCCCTGCAACCCCAAACTAGTTATCTCACCCGTCAGCTTAGGGTTCTCTTTTGTGTTTTAAGCTAGTCTGTTTTGTCATGGTATTTACCTTCTAAATGTCTTTTCAAGGACAAATGCCTTTAACTATGCTCTTAATTCCCAGAAATGCATGGTCTTTTCTGGACAGATTGAACTACAGCCATGCACCACATAATGACATTTGGTCAAGGATGAACTGCAGATACAACGGTGGTTCTGTACAATTATAATGGAGCTGGGAAATGACTATGGCACAAATATTCACCATTGTGTTATAATTGCCTACACTATTCAGTACAGTGACATTCTCTACAGGTTTGTAGCCTAAGAGCAATAGGCCTTACCATACATATAGCCTAGGTGGATAGTAGGCTACACCACCTAGGTTTGTGTAAGTACGCTCTATGGCTGCAGTCCTCAATCCCCTGGGCCACATACCGGTACCAGCATGGCCTGTCAGGGTGTCAGGGAAGAGGCTGCAGAGCTCCGCCGCACCACCTCCCTTCCATGGAAAAATTGTCTTCCCTGAAACTTAGAAAATGGTGGGGGGAACAGCAGTAGGTAAGGAGCTGGCGACCATAAAGCTTCATCTGTATTTACAGCTGCTCCCCATCGCTCGCATCACCGCCTGAGTTCCACCCCACCCTCTACCCCGGTCCCATGGAAAAATTGTCTTCCACGGACCTGGTCCCTGGTGCCAAAAAGGTTGGGGATCGCTGCTCTAGGATGTTCACACAATGACCGAATTGCCTAATGATGCATTTCCCAGAATGTTTCTCCATCGTTAAGACATGTATGACTGTAGTTAGAATTTTATCGCAGTCATGGCCATGTAGGCAGTCAAAGGTGGTTGAGTAAAATCAACCACTCATAGCAATCAGAGGCTACAATTTTAAGTAAACATTCTAACAAATGTAGCTTCCTATAAGAAATATTCACGATTCCAAGTTTACAAGTTAATAGTCCTCGGAACTACTGATGCAAACCTTTCAAGGTTTCAGGAAGCTTCTTTGGATTTTTGTTGTTTTAAGGTCAACTTTATGATGTCAACATAAAGAACAAGTATAGCTTAACTACATTTTTATGGTAACTGCTATAAAACTATTTGTTCACACCCATCTAAATAAAGGCTGATAATTAATTTGGGACTTTGCATCTTTAAAACAGCTTCTTAAATTTTCTATAAGATTTTTGTTAAAATTGTGACCTCTTCTTTGAGAGATAATTTAAATATAGTAAAGTGCACAAATCTTAGGAGTATAGCTCAATGAATTTTTACATATGTTTATGCCTGTGGACTACCACTGAAATCAAGAAATAGAACTTTCCAGCATTCCCGAAGGCTCCCTCATGCCTCTTTCCAGTCAATACCATCCTCCCAGAAGTAACCACTATTCTGAGTTCTTCATTATGAATTAGTTTCACCTGTTTAACCCTAACCCTAACCCTTGAACTTCATATGAATGAAATCATATACTATGTGCTCTTTCTCATCTGGCTGCTCTCATTTGATTTCATTATCTGTGAGATTTGTCCATGTTGTTGAATGTCCTCTGCTTCTAACTTGGATTTTACCTTGATTAAAATTAAAATCATTTTGGGCTAGATTAACTTGGTTGCTTATCTGTAAAGGGATGTATGACAGCTACGTCTTAGGGTTTGGAGAAGAATCAAATTTATAGGTAGCTACATCCATATTAGTTTTATGATTTGATAGTAACAGATAATAAATATAACTGGAAACACTACAGTAGCAGAAGCAAAGCCTATGGTGCTTCTCTGGACAGAACGCAAATGTGTCCTGGGAAGGCCTTTCCTTTAGGTTACTGGGCATGGGCTTTGCTGAGCAGGTTGTTCCTTTGTCTGAAAGAGAAGGCTCTTTGCATTATTTTTCCACCCAGAGTGCCACTGAGCCAAAGGAAGACTATTGCTAACATGTAGTCAGCTCATGAGGAAGATGTGATTTTCCATAGATCGCTGTGATCTATGCGGTTTGGATCTGCTGAAAGGGTAGGCTCCCCAAAGCCCCATTCACGTATGTAAGCCTGCCCCACCAAACCTTGGGAAAGTCAAGCTCAATCGGAGCGATGCCCTTGGTTTCCTGTCATCTGGACCTCCTCTCCAGCTGGAGGCGGAAGGATTCACACTGCCAAAGAGAGCTCCATGCTGGCCACACATCTGAGACATCAAGGAGCTTAAACATGTCCAGAAGGAATCTGCAGTTAATTATGTTCCACAAATTGCCGTTAGCACAGGACCAGCTCTTTTGAGGCCCTGGGTGAGGCACAGAGTGCGACTTTGGCAGGCTTACCTGACTAAGTCACACGTCCATGGGGGAAATGGAGAACACCAATGTTGTTTGGAAGAACCTCACTCTTTGCAGGAGAGGACAGCATCACCAGCCAGGACATTTGGCAGGAGAGTCACGCCCTCCTGGGCACAATCAGCTCTATCTTTTAGTCATCTGCAGTATGGAAAGTTTGGCTGCCTATTGAAAGGGATGGAATGAATAATTTTCTTGTGCTCTGTTGAGCTGGGATAGGCTTCTTACATTTCTGTTACACCACAGAGTAGCATCTTCCTTTAATAAATCACAGGTCCTACTCTGCAGGCTGGGAGCTAGAAGTGGGAATTGCACAGGGAGGATTGGCCTTATGGGTAGGCAGGTAGCCACCCAACAGCATGTAGAGGGGCTGAGAGCCTATGCTCTGGAGTCGGGCTGTCTGGGTTCAAATCCTGGCTCCACCAGTTACTTGCTGTATTACTTTGGGCAAGTACTTATTCACCCCTCTAAACTTCAGTTTTCCCAGTTGTAAAATGGGGATTATTTGACCTAAGTCATAGAGTTGTGAAGACAAAATGAGACAATCATTAGAAAGGGCTTAGTTTTTCGCACATTTCCATACATGATACTTAGGAATGACTCAGTCCAAACATTCAAATATAAAAAAAAGTTTTATCATTCACCTCAGCTTAAGTTCAATGTTGGGCACCCATCTTGCCATGGTGGAGGAAAATTTGAACTCAATTACTGACCCTTCTCCACCTCAGCACTGTGCAGTTATTTTATGGTCATCGACCATTTTCCCACATGGAATGGGGTCCCAGATCTCTTTCAAGTCCAGCAGTTCTGGTGCTTCCAAGATACGTTTGGGTCATGGGACTCTGGCAAAGCTAGAGCCCCTGTCCCTGGGACCCAGTGTCCCTTAGCATACCACACAGCTAGGCCCTCCAAGGTCTTCCCTACTCTTGACAAGGCAGTAGGGATCATGAGGCTGCAGACTCTTCCCTTCCCTCAGGGCCTTATAATAGAACATTCCATTGTATTCTATGAAAACTACAACTAGTCCCAGCAGAGCAAGCCCGCCTATTAAATTCACTAGACTATGCTAAATAAATGCAAGAAGGGATATTTTTCCTGTGTGGTGATGAAATGAAGCAATTAATAAATCTGTTAAGAATTAAAATTCTGTCATTTTCTTATAAACTGTCCAAGATAACTATGGTTTTATGTGACATGTGCAAAAGACACAACTTGATTTTATCTGAAAGTTATATTTTTTCTCTAGTATTTTTAGATTTCTTATTTAGAAAATAATACTTACAGAATAGTAGCAAGAACAACACGACAAATATTTGTACATCATTCACTTGGATTTACGTATTGTTAACATTCTGCTACATTTGCTTCCCCGTATATACATAACTTTTAATGAATCATTTGAGAATAAGTTATAGACATGATGACCCTTTACCCTGAATAGTTTGGCATGCATTAATTATGAACATGGACACTCTCTTATGAAACAATAGTATAATTATCAAGGTCAAGAAATTCAGTAGTAGTAGACACAATATTATTTTCTACATATAGTCTGTATTCAAATTTTACTAATTGTCCCAATAACATCCTTAATAACATTTTTTCCTTCCAGTATCCAATCTAGGATCACTTTCTGTACTTAGTTGTCCTATTGAAATCAGCACTTGTGAATACCATTAGAAAAGCACTAGCTTGGGAGTTGGAAGTATGGAGTTTAAATGACCTTCAACCTCTCAGAGCTCTAAATCCCTCATCTCGGTAGTGAAGATACATGCACACCCTTGCCCATCTCCCACGGTTGTTGCAAGGATCAAATGAGTTATCCTATTCTTTGTGAGTAGTAAAGCACTATGCGAACACAGCACTGTTCCACATCCCCCTCTATGGCCACCTAGCATCTTTTAAACACCCTTCTTATGTTTGGAGAGCTTTCCACATGGATGCTTAACCCATCAAGCTACTTTCCACCAGATGCACCTGGGTAAGATTTGGATTTCAGCCAGTAGCGCTTGGGTACAGGTGCTATGAGGAACCCATTTTCTGGTGAGGGGAGTAGGAGGTGCTTTCTTCTTCAGAGGAAGCAGTCATCTGGTCTCCACTGTCACCTCTGAGAGCTGCAGGGTCTGTGCTGAGTCACAGTAGTCTACTATTCGCTGAAGCAGACCGGAGATGGTTTGGGCAATGTTTCTGGTTGCCTTGTATTTGAACCTGACTCTCTGTGCTACTCCCTCCCTGCCACTCCCTGAGGTTCTATGAGCTTCTGAATATTGTTTTTAATTCTTTATTTGGAAATAATTTTCAACTTACAGAAAAGTCCAGTGCACATTTCCTAAGAAAAAGAATATTCCCTATATAACCATAGTCCAGTTATCAATGTCAGGAAATTTAATGTTGTTACAATATTTTTTTTAACTTCCCTTTGCGTTTCAGTTTCATCAATTGATCCAATACTGTTCTTTATAGCATTTTTCAGCGATAGTACAAGATCCAGTCTGGGGTCAAGCATTGTAGGTAGTTGTCATGTTTCTCAGTCTCCTTTAATCTGGAATGTTTTTAGGAGCAGGGTAAATACACGGTCTTCAAGTGTTTCCCCACAGGTTGCTTATTAGTTGAAAAGGAGAACATAGTAACTATGCAGTGGAGAAATAAGAAAATGCCTTGACTAGGTGGTCAACATTAACAATGAGAAACAAATGAACATAATGGACCTCCAAATGTGACACCCTGAGAAGGACACATCACTTATATAATGTTCTGCCTGGGATGCATAACCCTAATCTAGTCACGGGGGAACATGAGACAAACGCAAAATGAAGAACATTTTATTTAATTAAAAAAAGGCACTTACGAACTTTTAATGTTATAAAAGACAAAGACTGTGGAAATTTTCCTGGTATTCTTTAATAAGTTCCTTTTTCTGTTTGTTCAAACTGGCCAGGAAGAATTTTGTTGTCTTCCTTCATAAAATGCAAATACCATGGGAATAGATTCTACGTTGGCCTATTATCAGCCACTAGCACCTAAGGATGAGGCTTTAGTTTCTGATGAGCCGTACTAGTTACTCTGTCTCCTTCTGTAAATGTTTATATACAGATAAAATCAGATCAAAATCAATATTCAAGACAGTGATAAACTAAAAAAAATGAATGAACGGGCTTCTTCAAGGAAGATGTGCATGTATCTGCGGATTGAGAAAGGGAGGGAATTTGAGGGCCAATGGGAAGCTGTAAAAATAAATTTGCTGATAGAAACAGCGTCATTGCCTCCAAGGTCTGCATTAGCCCACAGTAGGAGCCATGAGTAGCTGTATCTAGAGTCATTCTGCCTCAGGGTGTGGAACAGGGGCTAAGTTTGGCCTGAGAGATGGGAGTATGCATTTGTTAGGGTATAGATTCAGCTACTGGTAAAGTCCTGAAATAAGGGTAGCACAAATAAGATGATGTATTATCTTTTGATGAAACAAGCCAGTGCTCCTCAGTGTTGGGGGCCCAGGCTCCTTCCTTCTTGTTGTTCCATGACTTCACAGGTCCACATGGTCCAAGGTAGCTCACTATTACCTCCCAATCCAACCAGCAGGAAGGAAAGTGAAGGGAGGGACATATCCGAGTCCCCTCCCTTTTTAGGGACATCACCTAGAAATTGCACATATTACTTCTGTTCACTTCCTATTTGCCAGAACTCAGTGAAGGGTCACACTTAGCTGCAAAGAAGGCTGGGGAATGTTGTCTTTATTCTGAGAAGCCACGTGCTCAGCTGAAAATTCCATTACGGGGAGGAGAGGAAGGAGAAATATTTGGGGCAAGTGGGCAAGTAGAAGTCTCTGAAACAGAGAGTGAGAGGGGAGGGCCCATGGGCAGAGAGATGAAATATAGGAAATTGAGGCAAGTGGAGGTAGGTTAATGGGACACAAGATGGAGGAGGAGGCTACCGAAGACCAAGATCACTAACTCTACCATCTTGCCTCAGGAAGTCTCTGGATAATTCCATTTATAGCCCCAGGAATAGAGGATGATATGCACATACATAATTTTTTATGGGGGAATTTATGCTATTTCTCTTTCCATCCTTGGGATATTATATAAGTTCACACATTTACAGCTTACCACAGAATAGGGCCAGCAACAACAACAAAAACTTAACCTGTAAAATAAATGCACATGCCTACACATTAAGGGCCAACATTAAAATTAATTCATATTCTGAGACAGTAATGTCAGCAAAATGGCAAAATAAGAGTTTTCAAGTGCTCATGCTCCCCCCCCAAGAAATACTGATATTTTTACAACCACCCACGGATGTAAGTACCTTTGTGGTACATTCCATCCAAAAGCAGCAGAATATATATTCTTCTTAAGAGCACGTGGAATATTCTCCAAGATAGATCACATACTGGGCCACAAAATAAGTCTTAACAAATTTAAGAAGATTGAAATCATATCAAGTATCTTTTCTGACCACAATGGTATGAAACTAGAAATCAGTAAGAGGAAGAAAATTTGAAAATTAAGAAACATGTGGAAATTAAACAATATACTCCTGAACAATCAATGGCTCAAAGAAGAAATCAAAAGAGAGATAGAAAAATATCTTCAGACCAAAAAAAAAAAAAACTTAAGGGATGTAGTTCTAAGAGGGAAGTAGGTTTATAGCAATAAACACCTACATTAAGAAAAAAAAGAAAGATCTCAAATAAACAACTTAATTTTACACCTCAAAAAACTAAAAAAAAAGAGGAAGAAACTAAGCCCAAAGTTAGCATAAGGAAGGAAATAATAAAGATGGAGCAGAAACAAATGAAAGAGAGATTAGAAAAACAACAGACAAAATTAAGAGTTGGGTTTTTTGAAAAGATCAAGAAAATTGATAAATCTTTAGCTAGACTAAACAAGAAAAAAAAAGAGAAGACTCAAATAAATAAAAATTATAAATGAAAGAGGAGACATTACAACTGATACAATTATATGCCAACAAACTGGAAAACCTTTAAGAAATGGATACATTTTTAGAAACATACAACCTACCCAGACTGAATCATGAAGAAATAGAAAATCTGAACAGACCAATAGCAAGTAAGGAGATTGAATCAGTAATCAAAAACTTCCCAACAAAGACCAGGACCAGATAGCTTTACTGGTAAATTCTACCAAACATTTAAAGAAGAACTAACATAAATCCATGCAAACTCTTCCAAAAAATTGAAGAGGAGGGGACACTTTCAAACTCACTTTATGAGACCAGCGTTACCTGATACCAAAGCCAGACAAGGACACTACCAGAAAAGAAAATTATGGCCAATATCCCTGATGAACATAGATGCAAAAATCCTTAACAAAATATTAGCAAACTGAAGTCAATAGCACTTTAAAAGGACCACACAGCATGATCAAGTAAGATTTATCCCTGGGATGCAAGAATGTTTCAACATATGCAAATCAATAAATGTAATACACCACAGTAACAGAAGAATAAAAAAATCAAATGATCATCTCAACAGATACAGGAAAAAGCATTTGACAAAATTCAACACCCTTTTAAGATAAAATCTCTCATAGTAGGCATAGAAGGAAAGTACTTAGTAGGCATAGAAGGAAAGTACTTCAACATAATAAAGGCCATATATGACAAGCCTACAGCTAACATTCAGACTTAAAAGTGAAAAGCTGAAAGTTTTTCTTCTAAGATCAAGAACAAGACAAAGATACCCACTCTCACCACTTTCATTCAACACATTACTGGAAGTCCTAGTCAGAGAAATTAGGTAGGAAAAAGAAATAAGATGCATTCAAATCAGAAAGGAGGAAGTAAAATTGTCTCTACTTACTGATGATATGATGTTATATATAGAAAACCCTAAAGACTGCACCAAAAAAGGTGTTATAACTAATAAACAAATTCAGTAGAGTCACAGCGTACAAAATCAACATACAAAAATCAGTTGCAGTTTTATACACTAACAGCAAATTATCTGAAAAAGAAATTAACAAAACAATTCCGTTTACAGTAGCATCGAAAAGAATAAAATATTCAGCAATAAATTCAACCAAGGAGGTGAAAGATCTGTACACTCAAAACCATAAAAAATTAATGAAAGAAATTAAAGACTACACAAATAAATGAAAAGATAGCCTGTGTTCATGGATTGAAAGAATTAGGCCAGGTGTAGTGACTCACACCTATAATCCCAGCACTTTGGGAGGCCAAAGTAAGAGGATCACTTGAGGCCAGGAGTTTGAGACAAACCTGGGCAACATAGTGAGACCCCATCACTACAAATAATTTAAAAATTAGCTGAGTTTGGTGGTGTACATCTGTAGCCCTAGCTACTCAGGAGGTTGAGGCAGGAGGATCGCTTGAGCCCAGGAGTTTGAAGCAGCAGTGAGTTATGACTGCACCACTGCACTCCAGCCTGGCCAACAGAGTGAGACCCTGACTCTTAAAAAAAAAATAAAGAATTAATGTTGTTAAAATGTCTGCATTACCCAAAGCAATCTACATAGTCAATGTGATCCCTATCAAAATTCCAATGGCATTTTTCTAAAAATGGAAAAATCAATCCTAAAATTTATATGAAACTAAAAAAGACCCCAAATAGCCAAAGCAACCTTAAGCAAGAAGAACAAAGCTGGGGGGTATCACACTTCCTGACTTCAAGATGTTTTACAAAGCTATAGTAATCAAAACAGTATAGTATTAGCATAAAAACAGACAATAGACCAGAATAGAGAACCCAGTAATAAACCCATGCATATATGGTCAACTGATCTTTGACAAGGGTACTAAGACTACACAATGGGGAAAGGGTAGTCTCTTCAATAAATGGTGTTGGGAAAACTAGATATTCACAAGCCAAAGAATGAAATTGAACCCCTATCTCATATCATATACAAAAATCAACTCAAAATGGCTTGAAAACTTAAACAGAAGACCTGAAACAATAAAACTACTAGAAGAAAACATAGGAAAAAAACTTCTTGACATTGGTCTAGGCAATAATTTTTAGATATGACCCCAAAAACACAGGTAACAAAAGCAAAAATAGGTAAGCAGGGCTATATCAAACTAAAAAGCTTCTGCACAGCAAAGGAAACAACACAGTGAAGAGACAAGTATGGAATGGGAGAAAATATTTGCAAACCATATATCTGATAAGGAGTTACTATTCAAAATACATAAGGAACTCAAACTCAATAGCAAAAAACCAAATAAGTCAACTAAAAAAAATGAGCAAAGGACCTGAATAAACATTTTCCCAATTAAGACATATAAATAGACCTCAGCAATATGAAAAGGCACGGAACATCACTAATCAACAGAAAAATGTAAATCAAAACTACAACGAGATATCTCCTCACACCTGTTAGAATGGCTATCTGTTATTAAAAAGATAAAAGTGTTGGCAAGGATGTGGAGAAAAGGAAACACTTGTGTACTGTTGGTGGGAATATAAATTTCTAGCCATTGTAGAAAACAGCATGAAAATTCCTCAAAAAATTAAAAATTCAACTACCATATTATTCAGCAATCTCACTTCTGGGTACATATCTCAAGGAAATGAAATCAGTATGTCAAAGAGATATCTGCACTTCAATGTTCATTGCAGCACTATTCACAACAGCCAAGATATGGAAACCACCTGTTCCAACAAATACCTAAGTACCTGTTGGTGGATGAATGAATAAAGAAAATGTGGTGTGTATGTGTATATGTGTGTGTGTGTGTGTGTGTGTAATGGAATATTATTCAGCCCTAAAAAAGAAAGAAATTCTGCCATTTGCAACAACATGGATGAAATTGAAGGGTATTATGCTAAGTGAAATGAGCTAGACACAGAAAGGCATGCTGCATAAGTTTACTTATATGCGGAATCTAAACAAGTTGAACTCATAAAAACAAAGACTAAGTAGGATGGTGGTTGCCAGGGGCTGGGGGGTGAGGGAAATGGGGAAACTTTGGTCAAAGTTTACAAAGTTTTAGTTATACAGGATGAATAAGTTCTGGAGACCTAATGTATAGCATGGTGAGTATAGTTAATATTGTGTTGTATACTTGAAATTTGCTAAGAGTTTTTGTTGATATATAATATTTGTAAATTTCAATGGCGTGTATGTGATTTTTGATACATGTGTACAATGTGTAATGATCATGTGTACAAGTTTTGATTTAAACACCTGCCTTCAATTTTTGCGAGTATATACTCAGAAGTGAAATTGCTGCCTCATAGGGTAATTCTACATTTAACTTATTTAGGAACCACCTGCTATGGTTTAAATGTTTGTCTCCTCCAAAACTCATGTTGACATTTAATTGCCATTGTAAAAGTATTAAGAGGTGGGACTTTTAAGAGTTGACTAGGTCATGAAGGTTCTGCCCTCATGGGTGGGATTTGTGCCATTATACAAAGGTGAGTTCAACACGCTCTAACCCTCTTTCTTGCTCTCTCATCTTCCACAACACGATGATGCAGCAAGAAGGCCCTCGAAAGATGCTGGAAACTTGATACTGAACTTTCCAGAACTGTGAGCTAGTACATTTCTGTTCATTATAAACTACCTGGTCTCAGCATAAAACAGACTAAGACACCACCAAACTGTTTTCCCTAGCAGCTACGCCATCTTACATTCTCATGATTTGCGTGATTGTGAAATGTTTTTGGAACAGCTCCACCTAAGTTCTTCCAATGAAGTGTGTGTTCTGCTTTTGTTTATTCCAGTCACAGTAATGGGGATCTCAGGTTATGCAGGGTCTTCTCTGGGGTAGCACAAGTTAACATGCTATCATTCTGGACGTGAGTATCGAACTCTGATCCCAAGAAGCCCAGGCAGTAATGTGAGAACATGAAGTAGGTCTGCCTGTGGTAACACAACAAGGCACCGTGTGGCCAAGGCAAACTGCAGCCTGCTTGTTCCACCTAAAAGGGGAGCTCAATGACTGCTCAGCCCCAGTGATGGAAACTTGGCTTTGTGAAATCTCCCAACTAGAAAACGTTAGCAACTAACTCAAAAAGTGGAAAAGCCAATGTGGGCAAACCAGTGACATCACAGGCCCAGTTGAGACCTCTGCCCTAGCATCTTCTCAGATGAACCATAGAAAGAGAATTTTGCTGAGTGGTCCTCCTGACCTCTTAGATCCCATTTCTTTTGGTTCAGACAAAAAGAAACCAGGCCCACGCTTCATTTAGTGCACACTACCACCCAATCTAGCAAGAATAATACTGTCCATATTTTAACCAATGGGCTGTTCCAATTTAACAAGCATATATAGTTTTTTTTTCCTGGCCATAAAATTCATACTTGCTCATTGGAAAAGAATGTTAAAACTCAGATAAACATAAACAAAAAAATCTACCCCAAATTCCACATCCTAGACCACTGTTAAAATTTTAGTGACCATTTTCCAGACATTTCTCTGTGAATATCTACACTCATATCTACTCATTGGGATATACATGCTGTGGTGTAATCTCTTTTCTTTAACCCATGATATGTCATGCCAGTTTCCCATGTCAATAAAGTACTATCAACATGATGATTTTCAATGGTTGCCTAGAATGTATTAATTTCCCAAATCACTTGTTGATTGCTATTTAGGTTGTTTCTATCTAAAGAAAATTATAATCAGATTTTTAGTAGTGGTTACTGGTTATTTACTCTACTGATTTTAGAGAAAATCTTCTCATTGACAGAAGCATGTAATAACACCCCAATTTATATCATCTGTGCCTGAGGAAATCCACCTTCTGACCTGAGGCATTACTCTTTTCTGAGACTTCACAGTAGCACTGAAGAAATAAAACACCTCTAAGGCCGACACCAAAAAAATCCCAAACTTAAGTGACTGCAAACGTTACAGCACTTGGTCTGAGAGGCCAAGAATCACCATGTGCTGATATTTGAAGGGACAACAGAAGTTTAGTCTAACACGCCCATTTTTATAGATAAAGAAATAGACTAAGTGACTCCCTTAGATCACATGGCTGGTTAATGTCATTGTCTAGACTTGGACCCAGGTCTCCTAACTTCCAGTCCAGATGTATTTCTGTTTCTTACACTGCCCAGTTCTGAGTCCTCGAGGTCCTGGCTACTCAAAGTGCGGTCCTCAGGCCAGCAGTATTGGCCTTGCCTGGGAGCTTGTTAGAAATGCTGACTCTCGGGCCCCACCCTAGACCTGCAGCATCAGAACCACATGCCTGTTGAAGTTTGGGAAGCACTGGTTTAAGGTTCCATACTGTTTTTACCACGAATTTCTGTGTCTCCTTTCCAGCCATGGAAACTGGGGCCTTTGGTGGATAGGATTGGAGGAGGAAGGAGGAAATAGCCAGCGCTCAGGGTTTCAAAGCCACTCTGACTATTATTTCAAGTTCTGAGAGATGAGAAAGAGTGCAGACGCTGACAGAGACTGAAGTCAGCTTGCAAAGTCTCCCTGATAGCAAACCAGCTTCTACTGACCGGAACCCCGGGGACTAAGGATGAGGCTGCGCAGCTGAAATCCACAGGAGAGCGGGGCACGGGAGTCGGGACCGATGGTAAAGTGAGCTTTTCTTTGTCAGAATTCCTGGGCTTTCCCTGCTTCCCTTGCTTCAGCAGCAGGTGCAGAATAAATAAAAGGAATACTCTGACCAGCTTAGGGTCTCTTTGTTTATGGTTTGGTGTCTAAAACAGGACGTTTGACTTGGGCTCAGAATGTAGGCAGTAAGACTTACCAAACAAGCGTTTGGTGGTGAACATGGTTGAGCCCTTTGGGGCACTTTGTTGGCCATTTTGTGTTCTTACTCTTCTCAGCAGCACTGCCTGCCTAGGAAAACTACCCTTCCACGCTTCTATTAAATACCAAAACCCACAAGGGAAGTGGTCCAAAGCCAGCCCTTCACACCCTGATGAGAGTTCAAATCAGCCCGCTCTTTGCATACCTCTAACGCCATTTGCTGCAATGTGATAACTCAAGAACATACCTACTCCCCTAGGAATGGAGTCAGCACTATATATTTTTGAGACTCTATTATGCACTAGTGTATAAGGCACATTCTCCTCTCATCCTCAGAACAATCCTATGAGGTAGGCACTATGACCTCCATTTTGCAGATAAGAAAGTTAAGGTCTCATGAGGTTAAGTAAATCAGGCTCAGTCCTATACTACATTCCAAACTCTGTGAGGTTCTAGGGGACATGGCTTCCCTGTGGCCCTTGGGCCCTTTGCTTCATACACAATGGGGGTTCATTAAACATCTTGCTTTTTCTGAAAGTTAAATATAAATTTATTTTAGCCCCCTGATAGAAGTATAATTAAATATAATCCTGTCCTGAGAAGGGTTGAGGGTAGGGATGGGGAAAGGGTGTACGGGCAATTAAAATTCCCTAAAATCCATCTTGACGACCTGATTTGGTGTCTAACAGGAAATAATTCCATCTTCAGAGGGCAACATTTTCAGAAACTGAGCTTGGAGAACTGGTCGGTACTGACAAACATCGGTACGGTGCAGCTGGGGAACTGATGTTCCATGTCTACAACTCCAAGGAATGCCTGAAAATGTCATGTTTAATCTAAAGAAATTCATCTCTGGCTTGTGCAGGAGCCACGCTAATCTTCTCTGCATTTTTCTGATTTTAGTATATGAGCAATGGAATTTCTAGGAAGGGTGGCAGGTAGTGGGGAAGATCTTTTAGGACAAGAGGGTCTTTTCAATATGTTTCGGATTGCACCCTGTAGAAAGCCACTGTCGTTTCTTGCTTGGACTATTTCATAGTCTCTCAGCTTTAGTCCTTGCCCCATTGGCGCAGTGGCTCATACCTGTAATCCTAGCACTTTGGGAGGCTGAGGCAGGAGGATTGCTTGAGCCCAGGGCTTCGAGATGAGCCTGAGCAAGAGAGAGACCCCGTCTCTACTAAAAGTAGAAAAATTAGCCAGGTGTGGTGGTGCATGCTTGTAGTCTCAGTTACTCGGGAAGCTAAGGTAGGAGGATTGCTTGAGCCCAGGAGTTTGAGGTTGCTGTGAGCTATGACGCCACTGCACTCTAGCCCAGGCATTAGAGACTCGATCTCAAAAAAAAAAAAAAAAAAGAAAGAAAAAAAAAAAAGTTCTCCAATAGTTTTTCATGCCACTTACAATGAAACCCCAATGCCTTCCCATGGCTACAAAGCCTGTCATGATCTGGACTCTGCCTCCAATGCCATGTTTTGCTCATTCCAGACCAGCCACATTTGGCTTCTTTTGGAATACATTGAGATTATTCTCACCTCAGGGCCTTTGCACTTGCCATTCCCTCTGCTGAGAACACTCTCCAGTTACTCTCCTGGCTCACTCAAACATCACCTCCTCAGAGAGGCCGTCATATTAAGATAGACACCCACACAGCTGCTTCCTAATCCTTTCACCCTGCTGAGATTTTCATCATAGCTTACCCCACTCTGGAATGACATCAACCATTTATTTGTTTACTTTTTGTCTGTCTCCCCCACTGGAATCTAATCAGGACACTTCCTGTCATGTTTACATGACACTCCTAGCATCTAGCATGGAGCCTGGCATATACGAGAAGCTCAATTAATATTTGTCGAAATAATAAATCACTGACTGCACTTACATGTAAAACTGCTCTTGCCAATAGATGGCTTTGGTTCCCCAATCCCACCCCACCAGCCCAGCTGGAAATTAGAAATTCACAGCAGATTCTGAAAAGTATGCAGATTAGCACATTTTGTGTCAACTTCAGTTGTGGTAGTGAATTCAAGTCTTTTCTTCGTGTATAATTTCGAATATAAATTTAATTTTCTCAAATAAAACCAAGAGCTACATCATTATATATGTGTCTATGTATGATAATTGTACATATAAGTGTAAATATAATAAATAAAAACTTAACAGTAAGGATAGAAACAATTACAATATTCAGGAATTATCTCTGTTTACACTTCAATCGTATTAATTAAAGCTAACTTGAATTCTTTGAAAATTAAAGTCATCGAAGTTGGTTGAACTTGGCTTCTTGTTTTACATATAATAGTTGTGAAATTCAAGTATGTTTATGCAATAAATGCTTTACTTATTAATGGATACTAATGACTTATCTAGGTATAACCATCACAAAATAAGTACTTTTGTAAATTTAAATGTAAATTGCAGGATAATTTATCAATCTCCCCCAATTGTTCTTCTCCATTGTGTTTTGATGATACCAAAAGTGGTTTTCCCATATCTATTTTCTTTGTGAAATTTACTTATTTTGCTATTCAAGAAATTGCTGCATTTAAATTAGCTTATACATCATACCCTGTAAAATTCTCTTAGTAGTCAGCCAGAAACCACTGATATTTCCAAATAGTGGGAATGCTTTGAGAGACACTTTGCAGATTTAGGTGGGTAAACAAAATGGAATTTTCCTATTCTCCAGGATTTCACTTTTTTGTAGTGCTAACCAATTTGAGATGGTAGCTTTTCCAGAAGGCAGTGTGACTTTGAGTGCTTGTCAGAAAAAAACCAAATAACAATGCCCACCAAAGCCAACAAACCAACAAAGAAAAAACCCCAGAAGCCTGCACAAAGTATGTTCAAGTGCTAAGGATGCCCACACTTTTCTAATAAGTGGAATTGGATGGGGAAAGCAGTTAGTCCTTGCCTTGACTTCCACCCAACTCCCACTCTGAGAGGTTCACTTCCCAAAGCCTGTCCTGGAAGCACCCTAGGAATATTCTTGACCCCCTGTGTGAAGTAAAATGTTTGTGATTTGTATGTTATACTTAGATACAGCTGAAAAAAAGTTTGCTTTACACATGATTATTATATGGAGTTGAAGTGGTTGTGAACACCAAAGGGAGGAGAAAACAGACTGGCAAATGATCTTCCTGTGGACACACGGAGAAGTCGGAAAAACAAAGGGTTAGTGGAAAAGGTACAGAATGGAATGGTGTAGAAGTTGGGTCTATTTCTTCTGGGTGGTTCAGCAATGGAAATGGAACCTTCTGGAGAGGATTAGAGGGCTTTGGAAAGTCCATATCATGCTTTAAGACAGCCGGTCTCAACCCTAGGGGACATAGGAGAATTACCAGGGGAGAATTTTCAAATGACATGCTTTCCCACTCTGAGGGCCTCTGATGTTCCTTGGGATTGCAGAGTGGGCTGAAGCCTTCCATTTGCTCCCCGGATCCATTCTCCATCCTCCTCTACTCTGCTCTACAACCAGGGAGGCTGCCCTGTATGGACTGTATCACCAGCCTTCCTTGCCTTTCCTCTTCTGGTTGGGTTGGAGGTAGGGGCAGGAAGTTGGAGGGCTGGGTAAAGTGAGGTTGGGATATTTATTCTCTAGGTCTCCTCCCTGCTAGGTCAACAAAGCTTGCTGGTTCATGTGATGTAAGAAACAGCTCCCACAAGATGGCTGCCCCCACAGCCACCCTTCTGGGTTCTGATTACTGCTCTTTTCTTTGCCCTTCCAGGCTTAGGGGTTGTACCAGGTCCCTGCTATTACTTGTTCTGTGGTGCTGTACTCTCCTTCAGGATTTCCCTAAAACCCTGTAAATAGTCCCTTCATTAAATTCTCTTCAATTTATCCTAATTGAGTGTGCCATTCGCTTCCAGCCAGGACCCTGTTGGTG
The DNA here is from genome assembly GCA_008086735.1 of Cheirogaleus medius. Taxonomy (NCBI): domain Eukaryota; kingdom Metazoa; phylum Chordata; class Mammalia; order Primates; family Cheirogaleidae; genus Cheirogaleus; species Cheirogaleus medius. The sequence continues at coordinate 5,815,110 of VBSM01003185.1, forward strand.
GGTGTTGGGTGGGGAGTGGGTGGGAGGGTCGGCTGGTCTTCAGAATAGCAAGAAAGCCTAAGTCAGGAAGAAGCAGGAGGGAGAAGGAAAGGAGAGAATGGGATAGAAGATCAGTTATTAGAGCAGAGAACGCCTAGGATGCCACCATTTTCCTTTTACTGCAGGGTCTATAGAAATCCTGATTACCTTGGAAACAAGTACTGGACAGCAAAGATCAAACTTGCCAATTTGTAAAACTAACTTGGATAGGGCCACTCATTAGACCACTGCATATTATGCTTTAAGAGAGAAAACAGTACACAGGAAACATTACACTTCTTTTCCCCTGGCTGACTATTTCAACTAATAGGCCTGTACATTAGTCACTTTGCTAATGAGTAGTTTTACCCTGGGCTTCAGTGAACTAGGCCAGAGAGGGGCCTTGCAAACTCCTGGAAAACCTCATGAAAAATACTGTTCTTGTTGACCCATTAGCAGAGAGGTGAGACGTGCCAGCGACCAATGTTTATATATTGTAGCTATATTTGGAAATTTCATTGTTTTTCTAAAAATCTCAAGTGAGAAAAGTGAAGGATTTTATAATAATAGAATCAAAATAGTACATTCCGGGACCTAATGTGTTCTTATTTTTCACTGGACTCTAACTAAGATTTTCATAGTCCAGAAAAGCAAGCAAAGGAAAGACTGTTTCACCAGGTCCTGTACGTACATGCGTCTCAACCAGGGGTGGTTGTGTCGCCCAGGGGACGCTTAGCAATGTCTGCAGACATTTTTGGTTGTCACAACTAGAGTGAAAATTCTGCTGGCATTTAGTGGAGGGGAGGGGAGATCAGGGATGCTGCTAAACATCCCATAATGCACAAGACCCCTTCACCCCCATCCCCCAACAAAGAATTATCTGGCCCAAATGTTGATAGTGCTGAGGTTGAGAAACCCTTCTCTGCATGCAATTACAGCTCCATTAGTGAGGAAATTGATGTTAAATAATGTTCATAACTTTGTAATTTAAAAACCACTCTCCAATTAAGTTAGGTACCCCTAGTTCACCAATACCACTATAAATCACTAAATATTATTGCCTTAGAGAATTTGTGGTGTTCTGAAAATGGCAAGTTTATTGCAGTGCATAATCAATGTTTTTCAAAATAGAAACCAGGCTAGTTGGTCAGATGGAATGAAATAGTTTTGGAGCACATGGGGTCCTTTTTTTTTTTTAAATTGCCCCTCTAATCAAAAGCATTTTCCTTTCAGATTGTGGTCCTAACTAAAGAGATGCCCAGCCTAAAGGGGGAAGTAGTGTTAGGTTCAGAGTACAGACCAAGGCGAGGGTAGTGTAATTAACATCTTAACCGTTAGCAACTGCAAAGAAGAGATGAGAATCTAGTGCTATTTAGGAAGGATTTTACCAGATATAAAGATATCAAATGTCCTGTCTCCTTTTTGCCCAAAATAGATCTGGCTTGAATATGAGGTCCTCAAGGTGTCTTTGCGTAAAGAGGAAAAAATCTGTTCTGGGAATAGACTACTGTACTCCCCTCCCCACCCAACTGTTGAGGTTTGCTGTTGAAAGAGAGGCCAAGAGTGTATTTCTTATCATGTTTGTCACTAAGGGACGTGGTGTGCTTATAAAAATCCCTTTCGTTAAACCTTACTCTGTGCTGGAGAAGCAGGTTCAGGAGGAATTAAAAGAGCTACTAAAGAATCTAAAAAGTTTTTATGGCAAGGAAAAATCAGCCTGGTATTAAAATTAATGAAAAGGCTGGAAAAGAATACATGAAATCGCTGGAGGGATGAAGATAGAGAAAATATTTTAAGGCCAGGCTCCAAGAAGATGGAGAAAACAAATGTGGCCAGGTAGAAGGAAACGCCAACCTTTCCAAATTAATTATCCAAAGCGGGGGACTACATTTCTTGGAAAAACTGATGCTGTGCAAATTTGCAGCTCCAAATACTGCTCTTCTGAGTCTATTAGAAGAATCTGCTCAAGGGCCTCACCAGTTCAGGAGTTTCAAAGAGTGTTGAAGAGTTTGTTGAAATTTCTACTCTTCTGTCATCTAAAAGAACGTTCCTAGGAGCAGAAATTGGTTTGCCAAAGCAGACAATGCTGATATGATGAAGACCTTAGATAGGCCCAAGCTGCAGGAATTTAACCTGGTTGTCCAAATAATGGAGAAAAGTGAGCAAAACTTGTTGCCAAAGTTGCGCAACTTGGCTTCTGTGGACCATTCAAACCCAGCTGCCTGCTAGGTAAGGGTGCGGGGGAGTGTGTGGCTGTCACAGCTGACCCCAATAACACTTTAACAATGTTCCCATTTCTGAGCCAATGAGGCCCCATAAGAATACAGTGGTGAGCTGGGGTTGGCATATTCCAGCAAAGCCAATAATAATAATAATGAACAATGATTAACTAAAAACGTTTAGAATCTTTGCCATGACATCTACTTTTTGAGAATAAACCAATTTATGGTTCATCCTACTCAATGAGATGCTAACAAAAGGTGGAGATTCAAAGAGCTGAAAGTATTAAAGTAGTATTTGAAAGCAAGACACGATTCCAACAAGGATTAGCAAGAAAGTAAAGATGGTCATGCCCCAACGGAATAAAGCCGATGACAATAAAACCTAACATGTATTTGCCCCTTGCTACATGCCAGAGACTACTGATGCTTTTATTAACATTGTTGTATTGATTCTTTCTCTCAGCTCTAGGAAGTAGATACCATTACCTCTATTTTATAAATGAGAGTCTGAAATGCAAAGACGTAAAGTAACATGCCGGGGTTCCCATGGCTACAAAGCTGCAGAGCTGGGATTTGAATCCACGTCTGACTCCAAAGTCAGTGCTATGAAGCACTCTATTCTACTGGCATGCACTTTCTGACTCTGTGGTGGAGCAGGGTGCCCCAGGGGGATAGCGGAAATTTCATCACTTGGATTCAGACTGAACAAAATATTAGCATGTATGTCATAGGAAGCAGTCTCTAATGGCTCAGAGGTAGGTGAAAATCATATCTGGAACTTCCATTTCTGAATGTTAAGGACTTTTAATCAACAGCACTAGCCAGATTAGCAGTGTGACCCATTGCATTTCTCGTCTGATCCGCACTGAAACCTTGTGAGCTAGGCAGGCAGGCCACGGATCACCATGCCCCTTTCTCAAAGATGTGGTGGACCGTCCCATCAGAAATGAAGTGTTGCCAAGTTACTTATCATCAAAAATATGTGGGAGGAGGGGGAAATGGGATTCCAAAAAAGTTGCTTATTTCAACCCAGAGCAGTTCATAGGAGTTTATAATTTATTTCCATAACAGTGTGATTGCTTCCTTTTCAACAAGGCTTTGACTCACTCCGAGGAATGTATTCCATTACATGTCTGCTGGCTTCGGGCTTTATGTAGAACCAGTTGGTTGCCATGATGACTGGGACTAACAAAATACAAACCATAAACTCTTTCAATACTGGTCATTAACTCGCTTCTAACAATCCACCTCAGAACTGTGGAAGCTGATGGTGTTTCTGAGATAGCATATACTGATATTCTCATCCATTCAGGGGGTTCTTTCTTCCAGTTTGAAAATAATCTCCAGACATCTACTTTGGGGTCAAGGGAAACTTGGACTTAAGGCTTTTTTTTCTCTGTGGCTAAAGAGTGTTTAGGTAGCAGTGTCTTCAGCCATATTAATCTATTCTTTAAAAACTTATATTTCTCCTACCAAATAAAGTTTAGCTCTCCTTGGGGCAAATAAAAAGGTAATACGCCAAACTCTAGTAATGGTCTGGGATAGTACAACTCCGTCAGCATTTATTATTTAAGTACTTAACTCCTAATCAGAAGATGTTTATTCATGATACCAAAGGGATATGGGAATATGTTTGAATTTTGAGAAACAAAATAACTGCTAAGATACCACATAAAGCTTCACTAGTTATGGCTAATGGGAAGTTGGAAGAAAGAGAGGTGGGGAGATTTAATTTATAATAGTTTTTCTAAATCATGGTGAACCTCTGTTTTTCTTTGCTCAGCATCCACTCCTGAATCTTCTGACAACAATCTCCCTTTGGGTAACCACTCTCTACCTCACCCTCAATCATGAAAATCAGGTGTAGCTGGCCCCACCCCAGTTCCAGGGATGAGCATGTGACACAAGCCAATCAGAATGCTGTGCCCCATTGGATATGGAGATTGGCACAAGGAGGGGCACATGGACCAAACCCAGGCCAATCTCAGCCAGTAAGACTCAACTCTACTATTTTTGTTGGAGCTCTTGAGATGGAGGAGTATTCTGCTGTGGTTGCTGAACAGTTATATGAAAGCCTAGAGCTACTGGCAGCCATCTTGTTACCACAAGGAGACAGTCTGCCTGAGAATGGACTCTACTTAGAAGGAAAACAGAAAAGAGATGGAAAGAACAAGACCAATTTCTGATGACATTGTTTGAGCCCCTAGATCCAGCCTTGCCTGAAGCCTGTCTCTGGACTTTTCAGTCATTTGACCCAATAAATTCCCTTTCTCCTTAACTTTAATTTAATTGAATTTGTTATTTGCAGCCCAAAGAGTCCTGATTAATATAGAAATATATCTATATTACTTTAAATACATTCAATATCACTTCTTGGCCTTTTGGCTAAGATCAAGTGTAGTAAATACATTCAATAGTTAAATCTAATTTGAAAAGTAGAAGAGATCTTCAGGGATCCTGTTTTGATGAGTAGATAATTACAGCATCTAATAAGTCTATTAATTCCCTTGTAATCAAGCCCTTAGGGGAAGTTTATTTGTTTAAATATTTTAGAGATCTCTCCTTATAATCTTATTTATGCTTTTAATTTGTGCTCCTGAGAAACAGTTTGCTCAGAAAAGATAAATTTTGACTCCCATCTAAACTAAAACACATCCATGGGATTTTATTGTAGAAGGCTGGTGCTCATGGGGTCCCTCTCAGCCTGATTTTGTCCCTGACCATGGATAATCCTGAACTTCCAGAAGAAAAATTGAAAACATACTATTTTTTAGTATGTAGCATCAGGCTGTTATTGCATTTAATAAACTTTTGTTCCATAAGTCATTGCATAGGTTTTTTAAAAAAATTATAAAACATTTGGAGACCTAGCCAAAAAAGACCTCAAGGATGTTATGATTATTTATTTTCCTTTAAACATCTCCAGGACCTTTACAAATTTTCCTATTCATTACCGTCTTGGGAGGCTAATATATCTACTTTAGTAGATTCTCTGGAGTATTAATAAGATGCTAAATGTTATATTATGACAGGGATTCTCGACTCTGGCTGCTGATTAGAACCACCTGGGGAGCTTTTCAAAAATACTAATGGCATGGCTCCACCCTAGAGCGATTCAATCAAAATTTTTTGGAGTGGGGTCCTGGCATTGTGTTTCTTTAAAAGCTCCCCAGGTGCTTTTAATGTCCAGCCAGGGCTGAGAACAACTACATGATTGGAAATATTGACTAGAATCTATGATTTGAATCAGTAAGGAATCATTTAATAAGTAATCCTTTATAACATTCAATTTCTCAAAATGGAATTTTTTTTAAAAAATTATATATAATATTTATATGAAATAAATTATATATATTTGAGCAGCTTATATGCTCAGCTTTCACCAAAGGACATCTTGCACCAAAGCCGACCCTGCAAAGTTTCCCTTCAGAGTAACATAGAAGAGGTTGGCTGCTTGCCATGTATTTGAATATTATCTATTTGAAATTTTTACATAGTTCTACAATTGTTTCTTTGTTAACTTTCCTCAACTATAGCGCTTAACTTACTATTTTCCTAACTCTGGTTAGTGTTTGTACTTAGAGGAAGACTCATGATTAATTGATGATATTGATGATACATTAATTGATGATATTTTAGATGATATTGCTTTCTTCTCAGTTCTACATAGTACATAAAACCTAATAAGATCCAAAGAAACTTTTAGGCAGAGAAGGAGTAAGATCTTGAAAGATGACAGGATGAAACCAATCACAGAATTTTTTTCCCTTAATACAAACGAAAGGGAATTTTTTAAAAACAGCAAAAATTGAACAACAGCAACCACAGAAGAAAAGAGGTATGACCTTGTGCGAAAAAAATATAAAGTAAAAATAAAGAAATGGCCAGAGAAATGGATGATTCGAGCTCTTATTCTGGCTCGGTGGTGTGCTGGAGTAGGTTTATACCAGCTTGTGAGAGCCCCTAGTCCAATTTTCAGGGATCGATCTGTCAAGCCAGTTAATAAACGCAGCAATTATCAAAAATTAAATTATATACATTTACAACTAAACAAATTATATTTAAAACAAAGGTAGTAAATTCCCCCAAATCATCACTTCCTAATTGCTTTACTTCATTTTAGTATTATCTGTGCTTTTGAGGTTATTCACACCCACTGTATCTTTATGGTGGGAATACTATATAATGATGTGCTATACTATAAGATGATGTGGGTTTCAACTCCACATTTAGTAATGTCATGTTGGTAGCTTGAAACTGGCTGGGAGTATTTATACTATGGAAATTAGCATATCTTATGCAGTAGGGATTTTTATTTTTGTGAGCCAGTTATTAAACATTTAGCACCACACCATTGCCCTTAACCTCACTCCCACCTATACCTTTGGTCACCTGATGTCATACTGGGGGAGAAAAAAGTGAGTTGACAAAAGCCCAAATTCCGACCGGTAACTCTCAATTTAGAGAGAAGTGAATTGATGAGGAAAGTAAGAAACCCAAGGAAAAACCAAGGAAAAGCCCTGAGTATTTCACCAGAGACAGAAAAACAAAATCCCCTGAGTGTGTCATTTACTGTGGATTCATACAAAATTAAGTGCATAAATTCCAAGCCTAAAGATGGGACATATTAGGAATAGGATATGTCCCCAAGTATGAGGTCTGAAATCCAAGTGTAGGACATGGAAGAAATTCTGTAAAGAGAGTCTATGTCCCCCAACAAAGGGGGCACGCAATTCCAGGCGACATCCCTACCTTGACCCCATGACCACATCATCAGAGTAAAGTGTATGGAATACAGAGCCCTAAGAGAACGGTAAATAAGTTTTAGGTAAGTTAGAGGAGGGTCAAGATTTCACCCACACCATGTCACAAAAAAACAGAAGGTCTAGACAGCTGTCAACATTGAGAAATAAAACAAACAAACAAACAAAACCAAGATGGAATGCTGAAACAACAGATGTGGCTAAGAAGGGAGATGTCAGAGTTAAGGAAACAAATTGAAGACCAGAACAATACTATTAGATGTTAAATACATTAATTAGAAACAGCAAGAAGAATGGATACAAGGTGTAATATCAACTTATTGACAGAAAAAAGCTTGAGGGTAGAACAGAGGAAAAAGACAAATGTTAACATTTTAGGATATTAGTAACTATTAATAAATAGAATTGGGTAACATCTCAACTGGGGATCAGAATTAATATCACAAATGAGGGTCAGATGGACATCAGATAGATATGATACCCTGAGAAGGACACACCACCACTTACATAGTATATTGGCTGGGAATATATAACTGGAAGCTAAAGAACATTCTATGTAAAAAAGCAAAAGATCTGCATTCTATATGTCAATATAAGGGACAAATGCCGAGGAATTGATTCATATTAAAGGGGCCTAAAGGGCATGACAACTTAATGCAATACATGAACTTGCAGAAGATCCTGCATTACAGGGGAAAATGCTATAAAGAACATTATTGAGTTAATTGACAAAATTGGAATATGCATAATAGATTAAAGTATTGTCAATGTTACATGTACTGAGATTGATAACTGTGCTATGGATCTAAAAGACACCCCTCTATTCTAGGAAAAAGATACGGAACTATTAAGTAATTGAATTTCAAGCAAACATCCAGGCAGAAAGAAACAAGGCAACTACAAAAGAAGGAAACAGTCAAACTGATTTAATTCTTCTGCAGAACTATATCTAACCTAGAAGGGAATGGAGCAGTATCTTCAGAGTTCTCAGAAAAATCAAGTGTGGCCTATGCATTTTATGCTCAGCCAATTTATCCTTTAAATGCAACAATTTATTAAATTCATTTAAAATAAGACCTCCATATAACAAGGAACATTGAACAACAGTAAGATTTTAACCCAGATGTGATTAATTGGATAAAACAGAACTGATATTGCAGGTTCTAGGTTGTGATAACTTAAAAATGTTTAAACAGCAAGGTTTTAGGGTACAAGATTAACATACAAAAATCAATTTTATTCCTATCTACTTGTAATAAACAATCCAAAAATGAAATTAAGAACAGAGTTTCATATATAATGGCATCAAAAATAACAAAATACTTAGGAGTAAAGTTACTAAAAGGAATGTAAAATATATACTCTGAAAACTACCAAACATGTTGAAAGAAATTAAAGAAGTCTTAATAAATGGAAAGACATCCCATGTTTGTGGGCCAGAAGAATTAATATCATCAAAATGGCAACAGTTCCCCCAAATGATCATCTACAAATTCAATGTAATTTCTATCAAAATCTCAGCTAGCTTCTTCTCAGAAATAGACAAGCTGACTCTAAAATTCACACAGAAATTCAAGAGACCCAGAATAGCTGAAACAGTCTTGAAAAAGAAGAGCAAAGTTAGAAGACTCACATTTCCCAATTTCAAAACTTACTACAAAGCTACTGCAATCAAGATAGTATGGTACTGGTTAGTATATGGACATATAGTTCAATGGAATAAAGTTGAGAGTCCAGAAATAAATAACATTTACAGTTAATTGATTTTTTACAAGGGTGATAAAAATAATTCAATGGGGGAGGAGTTTTTTCAGCAGATAGTACTGGATAACTGTATACCCACATGCAAAAGAATGAAGTTGGAACTCTTCCTCACACCACATATAAAAATTAACTTAAAATAGATCAAAGACAAAAATGTAAACTCCTAGAAGAAAAAAAGGCCTAAATTGTTGTGACTTTGGATTAGGCAATGGTTTCATAGACATGACACTAAAAGTATAGACAATAAAAGAGAAAGTAGATAAATTTGATTCCATCAAAATTAAAGTCTTTGGTGGTCCAAAGGACAGCATCAAGACAGCGAAAAGACAATTGACAGAACGAGAGAAAATTTTTGTAAGTCATATATCTGATAAGGAATTCATATATGGGATATATAAAGAACTCAACAATAAAAAACAACCAAATTAAAAAATGGGCAAAGGATCTGAATAGACATCTCTCCAAAGAAGATACACAAATAGCCAATAAGCACATGAAAAAATGCTCAACATCATTAATTACCAAGGAAGTGCAAATCAAAACCACAATGAAATGCTACTTCACACTCCAGTAGGATGGTGATGATCAAAAAGTCAGACCATAACAAATGCAAGTGAAGATGTGGAGAAACTGAACTCCTCATACCATTCTGGTGGGAACGTAAAATGGTACAGCTGCTTTGGAAATTGGTTTGGCATTTCCTGAAAAGTTTACACACAGAGTTACCATATAACCCAGAAATTCCACTCCTATGTATATACCATAAGAAAGAAAAACATATGTCCACACAAAAACTTATACATCAATGTATAATAGCAGCATTATTCATAATAGCTACGTGGTAGAAATAACCCAAATGACCATCAACTGATAAAGTGTAGTATATCCATGGAATGGAATATTATTTGGCAATAAAATGAAATGAAGTACCGATCTATGCTACAATCTTGAAACCTTATGCTAAGTGAAGAGGCCAGTCACAAAAGACCACATATTGTATGATTCCATTTATATAAAATGTCCAGAATAGGCAAATCTACAGAGACATAAAGTAGATTAATGATTGCCTGGGTCTGGGAGAAAATGAGGAACACCTGTTAATGGGTACAGGGTTTCATTTTGGGGTGATGAAAATTTTCTAAAATTGATTGTGGTGATGGTTGCATAACTGTGAACATACTAAAAATCATTGAATTGTATACTTTTTTTAAATGGGTGAATTTTATGGCATGTGAATTCTATCTCAATGAAACAGCTATTTTTTAAAAAGTGAACAAAGGGGGAAAATAGCATGGAATTTAACTAGCATACGAAAAAACTTTTGAGCTATTTCAGTATTGAACAGATCAGAATTTAGAATCAGCCCACTTTGCTCAAATGGAGATGAGAAATGGCAATTGACGCATGTGGTCACTCTCTAAGCAAGACTCTTACTGAGCTACGATGTGCCAGGCACTGGGATGGGTGCTGAGGATAGTGACAAGACAGGCAGGGTCACCAAATTCATAGTACTTGGAGTGTTCTAGAAAGACATGAATTAAAGAACTAATGACACAATTGAGTAAATGCCCTAGAAGAAAAATGCAGTAGGAAAAGGCATAATGGGGGATCCTAATCTAATCTAGGAAGGGAGGGAAAGCTTCTTTGAGGAAGTGACACTTGAGTTGAACTCTTGAGGATTATTAAGAATAAACTAGGTGAACACTGGGTGTGAGGTAGAGGGAATTCCAGACCGAGGGGACTGGGCCTCCTCTGCCAAGGAACCAGAACAATGAGATGTGGGCAGCAGCGTGGAGGATGCTGGAGGGGGTGGCAGACCCCGAAAGGCCTCAGAATCCATGCTAGGAATTTGATCTTTATTTCAAAGGTCATGGGAAGCTGTCAACAGATTTTCAGAAGAAGAGTTTTCAATTGACATCTCCAGGAGGCTTTGCTGTTCAATTTCCAACTGAGTAACATAAAAATGAAACTACCAGACTATGCCAGTAGAGATGATGTGGCTTCCCCACTTCTTCCCAAATCTTCCAGTGCATGGTTCTTATATTTTGGTCCCTGGGAAACAGTTTATGCAATTCCCAGATGGAAAAGGGAGGGAATAATGTACACAGGAGCCCTTAGGAAATGGAGCTGGGCCACATGAGCTTTAGTGAGCTCAGCAACATCAGTAACACAATGATCCCTAACAACACACAGGTCGTCTTTAAGCTTCAGATGTATGTTGGAGAATGAGATCACTCCCTGTGACTCTAGGGTCTTGTTATTTACAGCTTTGATGCTAAAATTGGCACCATGGGTACTTTATAAAATACGGGTGGAGTAGCCCTTGGCCTCTGTCATACATTGCTGGAGCTATGCTCTGGTCCCCTCAATTGACTACAGGTGAAAACAGATGGAAATAAATTATCTTACAATTCTCAATGTGTTTTCATTGACTTAGCATCTGTTGGAAAATTTGTTCTGAGAATAGCATCAAGGAACTGATCTACATAGTGGGTAATGGCCAACTGAGGCCTCTGAGAGATGGCTTCTCTGTTGGCCAAAAATTGCTTTGCCAAAATTTTCAAGGCTATGGGGCTGCCTTGACAACACTAAGTAAAACAAGACACTGAAGTTCTTTAAATTTATCATAAGTCACAAGTTACAGTTGCTGTTAAATCTGGATCTTTGGAATATGTGTTCTCTGGGTGATTTAACTTTTTTTTTCCTTGGCTGGATATGGTGGTAAAACATCCTCTGTGCTGTTAATGGCAACTTGAAAACTTTTTGTTTCTCCTTACTCTTGACCTTCCCTTCTTTTGTCCTCGTTCTCTTTTACTGTGACCCTCTTTGTTTCTTGATCTCTTTCCTATGAGTGATCTGCTAGAATTTTGAGCTGCTATATACCATGGTTCCAGCTGGATAAGGCTAATTCATCATGGTCAACCACCAAACAATATGTTTTATTAAAAATAATTAAATTCCACCATACACATGGTATGCACTCATACCTCAATGCAGCAAACAGTGTTGACCATCCTACTTTCTCCTTTCACTTCTCTGACACCCACCTCTTCTGCTTCCCTTCTGTCATGGTCACTGTGTTGACACCTCAACATTCATTCAAAGCCAAATATGATCAGTTTAAGTCAATCATGGTGGTTCTATTCCCCTTGACCTTGAATGATTACTTGAAGAACTTATTCAGTCATTTTCCCTCCAGCCTAGGTAGGAAGCCAACACTGTTCTGGACAAGTTGCCGAGAGAAGTAAAGTTGGAGCCCTGATGTGCTATGCCTGGAACCCATGCTAGTGAACTTCTTGTGTGATATAATTAGTTTCCTTACTGTTTAAGCTAATCTTCTGTTACTTGCATCTAAAAGCTTACTTCCTGATGGTCCTCTTTAGTTCTTTGACCTTCACTTCTTCGGCTCCTTTACTGATTTTGCTTTTTTCCATCTTAGGTCTTGTGCTCGTTCCTCTTTTCTTATTCTTCAGTCTCCACAAGTGAACTCACCCATTCCTCTTGCTTCAACTACAGTTTACATGTTGATGACTTCTAGATCTAATTCCAGCTTAACCTCTTTCTCAAGTTCCATATTTATATATTTTCTTGCTGCCTGGGGTCAATAATGGAATCAACATTGACTGCACTTCACAATCACCTGTAGAACTTAAAAAATACATAAGTATTCATGCCCCATCCCTGGGATTTCTGGTCCACTGGATTTAGAGCAAGTTACAAGCATCTGGATGTTCTTAAAACTGCACAGGTGACTTCTGACACATAACCAGGATTGAGAATCAATAGCCTGGGGACACCTTTTCCTGGATATCTTTTGTATCCTTCAAACTTATAATGTCTAAAACTGAAATCTTCACCTCCCTCCTGTGCTCTTAGTCCCTCAAACTTGCTTTTCTTCTTGCAGACAAAGATGGGTTAGACACAGTATCTTTCTTCACAGTCCTTGTCTTCAAGGGCCTCACAATCTAGTTCAGGCATCCTCAAACTACAGCCCGCGGGCCACATGTGGTCCGCCCAGGACATTTATCCGGCCTGCCGGGTGTTTTTGCTGCCGCTGCCTGTCCTGCTTAGCATCCGACTCGTCCGGGGCCCACAGTGCGCACTCTCCAATGGTCTGAGGGAAAGTGAACTGGCCCCTGTTTAAAAAGTTTGAGGACCGCTGGTAGTTGGACAGGCCGGGAATAGGTCATGGAGAAATAGATAGTATATCATTTCTCTAGGGTTCCCAGGTCTCATCTGTCTGTGGGTATAAGCACATATATTTCACTAACTCCTGCCCCCTCCTGCTGATGTAGAAGCTCTAGCCCAGTGCTGTCCAATAGAACTTTCTGAGATGTTGGAAATGTTGTATATCTGTGCTGTCCAATACAGCAGCTGCTAGCCCCATGTCTCTTTTAAGCATTTGAAATGTGGCTAAGGAATGGAATTTTTACTTTTAGTTAACTTGAATTCATTTAAGTAGCCACATGTGCTAGTGACTATCATAATGGATAGTGCAGCTAGCTCTTGCAAACCCTTCTTGGTTACATCCGGGAATCGTTTTGAACTTAAATACAAGATAATTACCATTTCTACCAGATACTACTTCTGCTCCACAGGAAATCCCTTTGTAATTGTGACCATGTTCCATAGGAAAGGATATATTTTACATAATGACCCAGTACACCTACACGCGTACTCAACACACATGCACACATTCTCGCATATACGTATTACCTACTTGCATAAAACTTACTACTTTTGAGAAAATCTGATGTTTTTATCCTATTTTAGTCTATTAAAAAACTGCTGGTCGTGAGCCACCAACCTAATTTCACAGCCCACTAATGCATCACGCTCCAAAATTTGGCAAAGCGCTACCCCACGGAGCTATCTTGTCTCACTGGGTGCTCGTCTTTCTACTTATGGCATTGAAGTCTTGGCTGAGTGTCATTGCTGGTTGGCCAGGGACTATTCTAGGCTCATCAGAGCCCCTTAGAGTATCAGAGCTGTGGTCTGCAGTGAATCAAGGGGGAGGCTGCCTATCTCCCCTTTGTGTTTCAGTCTGTTAGAGGGCTTCCAAAGCACATAGCTGATATCCAAATCCCTTAAATCCCTTACAGGTTCTTAGTGAAACAGCTCTTTTGGCTTCCATTGATAGCCTTCCAGCTTACAAAGCTGTGTGTTTCCATTGGGGGTTTATAGGTAAGAAAATTTGAGTGATGGACTTCATGCTGTACTCAGAATTGCCTCTCCTGCCTGCTGATCAAGGTTTCCCATTGGGTCAAGCTCTTCATGTCTGGGATTAAGTTCTCTCCCAGGAGGCTTCTTAACCTGCATGTGATGGGCATCTGGTGGGCTCAACCCCCACTTTGCCTCACTTGCAAAAATTTCCTCAGACTCAAGGAACTTGACAAAAGTATGCTGTGGGACCATGGTTGAATTTGTTCTGTGTAGGACTGAGGGAGCCTCAGAAAGGGATAGAGAAGAGAAGACAAGGAGAAGTAGCAGCCTCTTGTGAGGCTGATCACAACCCTTTCCAGCTTCCTCAAGTTGAGTCAGTACCTTTGCTTCTCTGCCTCCACCACATGTTGTTCTTACCCCTATTACAGACTTCTCACCCTTTAGAGTTGCTGTTTCTGTCTAGACTTTGAGATCTTCAGGTGCAAAGACCATGTTTTCTTCATCTTTGTATCCTTAGCAATTAACATAAGGCATTTCTTATTGTAGTGAGAAGTAGCCACAGGGAGAATTGACAATGATGCTGGGGCTTTTGCCCTGAGCTTAGAGCTCATTTGCCTACCTCTCACGATGATGTGTCAAAGGAGGCAATTCTTAAGACCCTAAAGTGGAAATAATGGGTAGTAGTATTATTTTTCAAGATACATCAGACCAAGGTTGATGGTGAGTTTCAGTTAAATCTGCTAAGCATGGCAGCATGAGTGTATCCAGGTGCCTAGAGTGATTGGTGGCAATCAAAACAGAGAAAGTTCCTACATTCATGGAGCTTTCTGTCTAGAGGGGGGAAACAGGCAGCCAACCAAGCAGAGACAAGGAGGTGTGGCTGGGGGTGCACAGGTGGCTGTGAGAGAATATAAACCAGCCTAGGACGACGATTAGGGGGGCTCCATGGAGAAGAAAGATGAGGGGTGACCCCATGTCAAAGATGACCTTAGCAAAGATGGAAGAAAAGGATATTCCAGGAGAAAGAATAACAGATATGAAGGCTGGAAGGCATGGGAACTGAAGAAAGTTCTGTATAGAGTATTGACATGTGCACAGGGAAGTAGCAAGGGATGAGACTGGAGAGCTGAGCATCGGCCAGATCTTAAATGACACACACAACATGGTAAGAAGCATGAAGTCTAACCCAATGGTAATGGAAAGCCAATGAAAGATTTTAGGCATTCTATGACCTGAAAAGATTTGTAATTTAGAATAGAAAATGGATTATAGGAGATTCAAGACCAGAGATTGCTGCAGAATCCAAGTGAGAGGTGATACTGGCTGGGAGGCACCAGAGTTCAGCCAACTGGGCCAGAGGGGTGAAACACTCTGGACCACCCAGGGGCCACGTGAGTGCATTAAGCACCTCTACAGAACAAGATGGAGGATGTGGGCTCTAAAAAGGGTTACAGGGCAATGAAGGCAAACTTACTTTAATCCACTTTAATGCAGCCCTAGATGAGGGCAAAGACTGCAGTTGATTCCCATGAGGGAACAGGCTCTTCTGGTAATTCCTTCCAGAGGCTCCAGTCCAAGCCCAGGTACTCCTCTATCTAAGTGCTCTATGGAGAATGGATAGATGGATCCTTCTGGAGATTTCCAAAGTAGGCTTGGCATCATCAGTGACAATCTCAGAACCATCCCAGGATTTCTGCCCAAACACTGGGTCTTTGCAGTAAAGTAGACCAAATCTCTGAAAGGATCCGGCAATCAACCATGTCCTTTGAACCCAGGCAGCTCAGCAGCCAGGCTCATGGTCTGCAGTGGGAGCCCAGCATGAAATTGATAATATTACATCTTGTTCCCAATCCAGATCCAGATCCCAGTCAAGTGTGCAGGCAAAAAACTGAAGCATTTTAGGACTGAATTGGCCTTTGAGATTGTCTAGTACAGTTTTTTGACCAAATTTTCATGAAAATCAGACTACAAGCCTAAAGTAGTCCTTCAATCAACTTCCTTTCTGATTTCCATGGAGATCTGTGATGAAGGAATGATCGATGTTCTGCTTCCTATGAGTGTTCATGTTCTCACTTCTTAGCAACATTTACTGGGAATACTATAAGTGAGGAAGCCCAGGAGGAATAGGTGTGGACAGAGTTGATGCTATTTTTAGGGGACCGAATCTGAATTCTGAAGGCGCTTCTGGAGGCCGCTGGAGACCCTTATTTACACAGCTCACGCCATGCACAGAACATCTGAAGAATGTCAAGGGCATGGAGAACTGAGGTCCTATGGACAGTTGGAAGCCTGAGCACATCTTGGCATAGAAGAGAAGTTTTGGCCCCGAGACTGACTCTGGCAAAACACACTGCAGACCCATTTTTGCTTTTGCTTTACTTCACTTTTCAAAAATTGCTCGAGTTCATCTTGGACATTTGGAAGCAGCTAAATCTGGGGGGAACTGGAACGTTGGCCTCTTGGGCTAACAGCATTTGTCTTTGCAGCTGCAGTGCCCTCAGAGCACAGGTGTGCAGAGCATGATTAAGTGACCCCAGAAATCTGACCGCCCGGGTGTGGTGTTCATTCTTTCGCCCTGATGCAATTATCCCAGGGTGTGGGGACTCTGCCTCACTCCCTTTTTTTCTCCCCCGCCCCCAAACTCTGGATTTCAGTTAACTGTGAAAAACAGCAACACAGGGAGGCAGATTTCAAGTGTTGTTGTTGCTTTGCTTTTTGAACTGACTCTGGTCCCTTTTAGAAGTCTGCCCAAAAAGAAGGAAGCAAAGCAGGACAAACTTTTGAAAAATCTTTCAGCACCTTCATTGATCCAAATTTTCATGTGATTTCGCAGGCAGCGCAGGGTAACATGTTCCAGTGTTTTAACTTGCACAGAATTGCCAGATTAGCTATTGTTTGACTTGCACAATTATTAATGAAATGTGGAAAAAAAGAAAAGGGTGGTAACGGCGAAGCCTGCTGCAATGTCTAGACACAAGGGTGGGGGCGGGGAGGTAGAAAACCAAGGGAGACAATACAGAATTTCCTTGCCTTTGGTCTTGCTCAGACTCAATATTTCTGCCATGACATAACAACACGTGGGCTGAGATACTGATAGGTGAGAGATAATGTGTTGGTTAAAATGAAAAATCGAGTTTCAGGCTACAGGCTGGAGGCATTTCTCACTTAAGCGCGTTCAATGATGCAATCGCTTTGCCTATGAGATAAACACACACACGTGCATAAATACACTCTGACTTTTGGGTTTTGAAGAGCTGCAACTATGCCAATCCAGCCAGGAGAGAGACGCTCAGGGGAACTTGGTTGTTGGAAAGAAAAGATTTGGGGTTCAGGAGAGTTTGTGAATGTCACACATGTGCTTTGTGACCCTGTGTCCGGGTCATATGCAGGGTGGGTATTGTGGCATGCAGGGTTAGAGGAGAAATATGCTCATGAGAATTGGGAGGAGAGACGACATAGGGGATTAGGAAGTAATTTTTACTCCTAGCGTCTTGGTGTTCCCACTGCCCAACAAACTCCCTCCACAGACCACAGTGGGGAGAGGAAACCTGAGAGAGGGAGTTAGACAAACACATGAGGGTTCTGGGTGAGATCCACATAGGCAAAAATTAAAACAGAACCACTTATGTGGTGTAAATATAGCTGTATAAGTTACGTATTATAACATTGTACAGAATGGTAATTATTTACATATACTTTACCTCATTTGCAAAAATATAAATTAAAATTAGAATAGCTGGATAGACTGATTTTTTTTTTTAAGAGATGAAGTCTTGCTCTATTGCCCAGGCTGGTCTCAAACTCCTGGGCTCAAGCCATCCTCCCACCTCAGCTGCCCGAGTAGCTGGGACTACAGGTGTGTGTGCCACTGCACTCAGCTTAGACTCATTTTTACACATGTTGGGAAAAGGCTTTCCCTTTGCTTTTATTCAAACCAAGGTGAGTATCTCCCTTCCTGGGTCTCTCAACCCACCAGGACCCTCCTTACAGACAGACCCACACTAGAGCAAGCACACAACCTCAGTTCTCATGGAATAGGGGCTTGCTCTTTCCTCCACCCCAATCTGGCCACAGCAGCTCCAATCATCAGCATCCCCTCACTCCTTTAGGGGAAGGAACTGTCATTCAGGGAGGGAAATCCATGTGTAGAATGGCTCTGAGGAAATGGGGCGCACAAGAGTAAATTTGCGCCCGGTGCGGTGGCTCACGCCTGTAATCCTAGCACTCTGGGAGACCCAGGCGGGAGGATCGCTCAAGGTCAGGAGTTCGAAACCAGCCTGAGTAAGAGCGA
>VBSM01003185.1:5833430-5869550 GCA_008086735.1 Cheirogaleus medius
AAAAAAAAAAAAAAAAAAAGAGTAAATTTTCATTGATGTCCCTGACGAAGAAGCCTGGGACAGGCACTGTTGCCTAGGATGGGCAGATGTCACAGGGAACGACCCTGTGTAACGGGGGGAGCAGGAACAGCCTAGAAGGCTGGAATAGGGGAGGGAGGCATGGGAATCAAGGAGCCCTATGAAAAAAAGAAATGGAGCTATAATATTTTCCAAGTAGAAGAAAGTTTTGAGAATATTTTAGTCCAGTCCTTGCATATTACAGATGAGGAAACCGAGGCTCAGAGAGTTTAACTGATTTGTCCAAAGTCACAAGGTATGTAGTATAATAATAGATTTGGAATTAGAATTCATATTTCCTGTCTCAAGCCTGGTAGAGTTCCCACTGTGATGAAATAAGCTATATTGAGTTAATTTGTAATACAAAGGAACTGTTGTTTCTCAAACAACTAAATGCCCTATTATTCTTTATTAAGAAATCAAGTAATTTTGAATCATGACCATTCTGTATTTCTCTTATAGATCCTGCACTTTAATAGGAAAGTTTTATTATAATCATGCCAAATATTATGGGCAGATAATGCATGTACTAGATTATTTTAAATCATTTCATTACACACTAATTTGTTTTACAGGATCAGATTCAAACTCTTCTTCTTAAGCATAAAATCACAGTAATTTTCGTAGACAAACTTCAAAACACCAGGAGAAATTTTGCTTCTAGTATTTCCAGCTGAGACTTACAAAGCCTAGAGGCTGGAAACTGTATGGAAGAGTCAGGTGGTTCTCTCAGGGCTTCCAATATAGTTTTGGCATTTGTCACAGCTTAAGCCTTGTTTGGACAGCATGGAATCTCATGGAGTTCACTCCCGCACTATATAAGCAACACCCTCTTTCCTGCTGGGCTAGCAAATTGGTCAGACTTGCCTCATTCTTTTGGAATTGCCAAAGTCCTTTCCAAGTCCAAAACTTTAGTAGCAATTCTATTCTGATTTATCTTTGCCTTTAAAGAGCTGCACTCTATGATTTTTTAACTACTAATTTGAAAGGTGCTTATTGCTCAGAACATAGGGTTTAAGATACTACAATTTCCTCTATCAAAACTTCTTATGAATAACTAAGAGTGGTAAGGCAGAAAATGTCAACAATCAAAATTTTTTATTCTAAAATCCCTTATTCTGGATTTCTATTCAATCCCATTTTCCCAAAGTTTTTCAGGGAATTCCTGTTTTCTAACACTAATGTGCATTAATTATCTTAAAAACTGTGTGAGTGTATCTTTGCTGTCATTTCAACAGCTTTGAGGGGGGAAGGGGAGACTGGCATGTGGGTTCAGTCTGCCACCTTGGTTTAGCAATTGTAAGCGAGATATAAAATCATTTTCTTGAATGATGATCTTGAAGGGCCCAGAAAACTGAATTGAGTTGATCTGATACAGATGATGCTAAAGTCATGGCCTTTACTTTCAGGGACCTTAATCCTCTATAAGGTAGACCCACTGACAGCTGTCTCCAGCTAAGACTCTCTTCCAAGGACAATTGTTAATTAGCCCCACTAGAAACCTTTATAGAAATATTCTTACAGGGCGGTAAACAACCAGATGTTTTGCTGTCCATTTCTGTGGGTGGATATGTGATAATAATGGGACTGGAAACAAAAATGCCCATGTGGTAGAGGTAGTAGGACGATGGTTACGAGAGGCTGGGAAGGGTAGCACAGAGGAGAGGATACAATGGGGATAGTTAATGGGTACAAAAATATAGTTAGATAGAATGAACAATATTTGATAGCACAACCAAGTGACTATAGTCAACAATAAGTTAGGGTATACTTTAAAATAACTACAAGAGTAGAATTGGTATGTACCTAACACAAAGAAATGATAAATGCGTCAGGTGATGGGTACCACAGTTACTCTGATTTGATCATTACACATTATATGCCTGTATCAAAGCATCACATATACCCCATAAATACATACAACTATTATGTACCTATAATAATAATAGAAAATTTCAAATTAGCCATGTAGAACTAGGTCTAGTTCACAGTAATCCTGAACAATTGTGTGTCATCCAGGGTTACACCAGGATTCTGGATGATATAACCTTAATCTTCTGTAATAACCACATAGCAGCTAATTTTATATCTGAAAACAGGTGGGATTTGAGATGAAATATATTGTGTGAATATACTCTACTCTTCATTTTTCTCCTCAGCACCCCTCTGCACTCAAAATCTTGGTGCATTCAACTGACAGTAAGGAGACAGGTCTTTAGCTTGACTTAACCTCTTGGTGACAGGGAAGATACTGCTAGATATCTACTCAATGCCCGTTTTCTCTTTGATGACACAGATCTTTGTTCTGGAAAGTAATGTGTCTAGCTGAAAAGCCCTTCCGGATTCCCTTGCAGCTAAATAAGGCCAGCTGACACATTCTAGCTGATGGAATGTGAACAGATATCAGTAGGGACTTCTGGGAATGTGTTTGATATTCTGACATGGATGTTGCCCCCACCTCCCTGCCTGGCTGGCATGTGGCCATAAGGCTGGTGGTGGAGTAGCCATTATGCATCCATTGGGTAACAAACCTGGCATGGAAAACCATGCTCTAAGGATGGTGGAGTTAAAAGTGAAAGGAGCCTGGGATGTCACCTGCAGATTGGATTGCCAACCTCTGGACTCTTCCAAGGTGAGAAATAGAAATCCGTTTTTGGACAAGTCACTGCAGTCAGGTTATGTGCAACTAGCCACGATCTTAACTGATATGATTCAGTCAATTCATCTAGAAACTTTGAATTTGCTAACTATCCCCCTAAGCTGTACCACAGAGCTATTGATGAAAATTATGTATATTCACTTTAACAAGTCTTGAACATATTTTGTGCATAGTAAGAGGCATTAAAATATTTTAGCAATTCCAAAATTGCAATACATGTTAAAGAAAACTCGCCAACCTTTAGACAAAGGAGCAAGTTGTGATGTGGTTGTCATCTATGTCATGTATAGAAATGATCTGTTCATTTAAATATGACTTTGGTGGTATTTGTTTTTGTAATATCACATAGAGTTGAATTTTAACTTAAATTTGATTCCCTGATTGTCACTGAATATATTTTTTAGAAGATGACATTATGATGCAATTTTGAAATGAAAAATGTATACACAAGAAAATTGCCTGACATGTGGCATACAATAGAATTAAAAGAGTTAGAGATTGTTAAAACTCTTGGAGCACATCATAGATTTTCCCAAGCTAGGAAATGTTAGTGGAATTGATTCATGAATCATAAATATTACTCAGGTGCTAATATCTATCAGTAAATAAGCTTCCTACTGACTTCTAAATTCTTTAACCTCTGGCAATGTATCATTCAATTAAAGAACAAATAATGAAACTTCGACTGAACAGGAAATGCAGTCACACTCTAATATCCTTTTTTTAAATTTCAGCATATTATGGGGGTACAAATATTACGATTATGTATATTGCCCATGCCCCCCTCCCTTCTAATATCCTTTGATATACCTCACAGTTGCAAAGGTTCAGTGAGCAGTCTCGATTTTAATGGGATAGAAACATGAAATAGTTTTATTTTTCCAGTGACTCCTATCAACCATAGACTACTGACTCCCCCTTTGCCATGGGGTAGCACGGGCTCTTAACAATATCTCACTTGTATTCCAGAACTTTACAGTGACCTTTTAGTTATTAGAGCTATGTCATTTTATTTGCTCAAACTTGGTCCTGTTCATTTAACAGTGTAAAGTCCCCAATTGACGGGTACTTGTGTGGTTTCCATTTACTTGCTGTTACAGTGCTTGAATAATACCGTACATAAATAATTTTAGGCATGAACAGGTATACTTTAGGTAAAATTCCCAAAAACTGAGATTACTGGGTCAAATGGTAATATGCATTTGTAATTTTCATACATATTACCAAATTGCCCTCCAGAGGGGTCATACAGGTTTGAACTTACCTGTAATGCATGAAGATACCTGTTTCCCACAGCCTCACTAACAAGGTGTGCTGTGGATTTTTGCCAATCTAATAAGCAAAAAGTGGTATCCAAGTATAATTTTAATTTGCATCTATCTTGTTACGAGTGAGGCTGAGCATCTTGTCTCATATTTAAGAGCCATCTGCCATTCCTTTTTCCTTGGCATCTTGTTATATACTTAGCACATTTTGCTATTATAATGGGATTTTTTCCTTTGAAATTGTGAAATAACTTATGTAAAATTACATAAAACATAAATAGGAAGTATAATGAATAATTTTAAAGTGAACGCCCGTCTAAACATCATTTGGGTTAAAAAAAAGAAAAAGGACATTTTTTGCACCTAGTCTCCCTTACCAATTCCTTTCCTTTACCCTAAGAGGAGCCCAGCTTCTGTTGCAATCACTTTCTCACTTTCGTTTAGTTTTATAATCTATGTGGCAGCTTAGTTTTACCTGTTTTGGAACTTTCTCTAAAAGGTAACATAGCATATGTATTCTTTTGTAAGAATACAAAATACCATTCTATGCAATTCATCATGTTGTTCCATGTAGCTCTAGTTCATTCATTTCCATTGCTGTGCAGTATCCCATTGAGAGAATATACCACTTTAAAGTGTCATTTCATTTTTGATGGAAATTTGGTTTGTTTCAAATCTGGGGATATTATGAACAATGCTGTCATTCTTGTTTTTGTGTCCTGGTGTATAAGTGGGCAAGTTTCTGAATGTTTGTTTACAACCTGGGAGAAATGTAAATCTTCAACTTTACAGGACAGTGCCAAATTGTTTTTTCAAAGTGGTTGTGGCAATTTACAACCCTACCAACAATTATGAGGGTTTTCTTTATTTTACATCTTTGTGAACATGATATTGTCAGACTTTGTAATTTTTGCTAATCATGGGTGTATAGCAGTATTTCATTTTGGTTTTAATTTGTTTCTCTGATAACCAATGAAATTGAGGATCTTTTTATAGCTTTATTGGGTGCTGTATTACCTCTTGTGAAGTACCTGTTCAGGTCTTTTGCCCAGTTTTGAGAAGTTTTGAGTTTTTTTCTTTATTGAAAACCTATATGAAGGCAATTCCTGTCTTAGTGAAACAAGTAGACAGTCATTTGTACAGGCATGCAAAAATAAGAATAACCAACAAGATTTAATTTTACTGAGATCATATTAAATTTATAAATTTACTTAGGGATAATTTATGTATTTATGATGTTTCTTCCTTTCTTTCTAAGAATATGGCATATACGTGTGTGTGTATATATACATATCCTTCAAAGTTTTGCTTTTATAGGTATTATATATTTCTTGATATTTTCATTCCTAGGTAGTGGAGCATTTTTGTTGCTTTTGTAAGTGTGGTCATTTCTTTTGCTTTCATTTCTTTTTCTTTGGAAATATTGCTCCTGTTTATTAAATGTTTACCCTGCTGCTTTACTAAATTCTGTTAGTATTTATAGTTTTTCAGTTGATTCTTTTGCTAGTTTACCTCTTCCTTTCCAATTTTTCTACTTTGGTTTTCTTTCTCTTTCTAACTGTGCTCAGTAGTACCTCAAATATAGTAATAAATAATGGTGGTTTTCCTTGTCTTGATCTTGACTATAGTGGGAAAGGTTCTAGTGTTTTTGCATTAAGCAATATGCTGGTTTTTGGCCAAAGATAGCTGTGTATGTGTGTGTGTGTGCGCATATATACACATATTAAAAGAATCTATATATTCTTATTTTATTGTATTTTTTTCTATCAAAAATAGTACTTAAATTCTACCAAATACTTTTTCAGTATCTATAGAGAGGATCATTCCATTCCCCCCAGATCTATTAGTCTGATGAATAATATTTAAAATGTACTAGTAGGCTGGGCACAATGGCTTGTGCCTATAATCCCAGCACTTTGGAAGGCCAACACAGGAAGATTGCTTGAGGCCAGGAGTTCGAGACCAGCCTGGGCAACATAGTGAGACCCCATCTCTACAAAAAAAAATAAGAAAAAGTAGTCGGGCATGGTGGCGTGAGCCTGTAGTCCTAGCTACTCGGGAGGTTGAGGTTGAGGTTGGAGGATAGCTTATTGAGCTCAGGAGTTCGAGGTTGCTGTGAGCTATGATCATGCCACTGTACTCTAGCCTGGGTGACAGAGTGAGAACTTATCTCTAAAAAATAAAAATAAAATGTACTAATATTTTCTTAATCCTGAATAAACTGTACTTAGTCATTAATTTAATATGCTGAATTCTGTTTGCTCATATTTTATTTGGAATTTTTGCCTCAAAATATATAATTGAGATTAGACTGTGGTATTGTGTCTGTGTGTGTATTTAAAATATTATTAGATTTTGGAACCAATTTTATACATAAAAAGAATTTTTCTTTTCCAATAGTTCTAGAGTAATTTAAATAGCATTGGAATTATCAATTGTTTACAAAATAGATTTTCCACTTAATTGAAGTATAGTTGATGTAAAAATAAATTGCACATATTTAAAAAGTATAATTTGATGTGTTTTAATATATATTGCATATATAATACACCCATGAAACCACTGGCACAATTGAAATAACAAATACATCCTGATCCTTTGTAATTTCTCCTTTCCCCTATCCCCTCTCCATTCACAACCACTGACCAGCTTCTTTTCACTATTTAATAGTTTACATTTTTAATAATTTTATATAAACCTCTTGTGTCTGGATTCTTTCATTGCATTGACCAATTATTTCGAGATTTGTCCATGTTTTTGTGTGTATCAATAGCCTATTCCTTTTTGTTGCTGGGTAATATTCCATAACTTGTCTAACCATTCACCTGTTTTGGGACATTTGGCTTGTTTCCAGTTGGGGCTAATACAAATAAAGCTATTGTGAACATTACTGCACTAGGCTTTGTATAGACATATGCTTTCATTTCTCTTGGGCAAATACCTAGGAGTGGAATTTCTGTGTGGTTTTCTTGGTGTTTGTTTAACTTTATAAGAAACCACCATTTTCCATTCCCACCAGCAGTATGAGAATTCCTGGTGCTCTACATTCTTGCCAACACATCTTTTAAAATTTAGCTATTCTAATATGCATGTGGTGGTGTTATGGGTTGAATTCTATCCCCTCAGAATGCATATGTTGAAGGCCCAACCTATACTACCTTAGAATTTGACATTATTTTGAGATAGGATCTTTACAGAAGTAATCAAGTTAAAATGAGATCAGGATGGGCCCTAATCCAATATAACTGGCATCCTTATAAAAGGGGGAAATTTGGGCATAGAAACAGTTTTAGAGGGAAGATGATGTAAAGAGACGTAAGGAGAAGATGACCATCTACAAACCAAAGAAAGAGGCCTAGAACAAATCCTTCCCTCATAGACCTTGAAAGAACCAACCCTGTTGATGCCTTGATTTCAGACTTCTAGTCTCCCAAACTGTGAAGCAATAAATTTCTGTTGTTTAAGCCACCCAGTTTGTAGTACTTTGTTTTGGCAACCCTAGCAAACTAATACAGTATCTCATTATGTTTTAATTTACATTTATGTAATGACCAATGATGTTGAGCACATTTTCATTGCTTATTTGCTATCTTCACATTTTCTTTGGTAAAGTATCTGTTCAAATTTTTTGCCAGTTTTTAAATTAGATTACTTATCTTATTGAGTTATGAGAGTTCTTCATGTTTTATATACAAGTCCTTTGTCAGATATGTTTTGTAAATATTTTCTTCCAGTCTGTGGCTTGTCTTTTCATATTTGTAGCTGTGTCTGAGGACAGACTTACTGTTGAAGGATGTTCTGAAAGCCAGCCTATGAAAACTGGAAAAAGCACTTCTTCAAATGCACAGACATTAACACACTGCCACAAGGATTAAGAACAATCAGGGAAACATGACGTCATCAGAGAGACAAAACAAAGTGCCAGTGACTGACCCTAAGAGATAGAGATCTATGATCTAACTGACAAATAATTTAAAATAACTGTTTTAAGGAAGCACAGTGAACTTCAAGAAAATACAGGGAAACAATTCAAAGAAACGAGGAAAACAATAAGAGAAATTTAACAAAGAGATTGAATTATAATAAAAAAACAAACAGAAATCCTGGAGCTGAAAAATACAATGATTGAAATGAAAAAAATGCAATAGTGTATATAAATAACAGAATTGATCAAGCAGAAGAAAGAATCTGTGAAATTGAAGACAGATTTAAAAATATACAGTCAGAGGAGAAAAAAAAGAATGAAAAGGAATGAAGAAAGCTTACAGGATTTGTGGGATAGCGTCAAAAGAGCAAATGCTTAAGTAATTGGAGTTCAAGAGGGAGAAAAGAAAGGTGAAGGAGTCAAAAGTGTATTTAAAGAAATAATAGCAGAAGACTTTCCAAACCTGGAGAAAAATATACATATCCAGGTATAGGAAAGTCAAATGTCTCTAACCAGATTCCATCCAAATAAGACTATCCCAAGACTTAATATAATCAAACTGTCAAAAACTGTTAAAAATCAAAGAAAAAGAGTATGGTACCCACAAAAGCTGCCCTTCAGAAATGAAGGATAGATGAAGACTTTCTCAGACAAACAAAAGCTAATGAAGTTCACCACCACCACATCTGTCCTACAAGAAATGCTAAAAGGGAGTTCTTCAAGCTGAAAGAAAAGGATACTAATGAGTAACATAAAAACATCTGAAAAGTATAAAACTCACTAGTAAAAGTCAGTACACAGTCAAATTTAGAATACTCTAATAATGTAATAGTGGAGTGTAATTCATTTATATCTTTAATATGAAAGTTAAAAGATAAAACTATTAAAATAATAACTAGAATATAAAAAGATGTAAATAGTGGTATCAAAATTCAAAATGTGGGTAAAGGAAGTAGAGTAAAAGTGTAAAGTTGGGTTTTTTTGTAATCAAAGTTAAGTTGTTATCAGCTTAAAATATTCTGTTATAACTTTTTTGTAAGCCTCATGGTAACCACCAAACAAAAACTTATAGTAGATACACAAAAAACAAAAAGGAATCAAAACACACCTCTAGAGAAAAATCACTTAATCACAAAGGAAGATAGTAAGAGAAGAAGAAAGTAACAAAGGATCTACAAAACAACTAGAAAACAATTAACAAAATGGCAGTTGTAAGTCCTTACCTATCAATAATAACCTTGAATGTAAATGGGTTAAATTCTCCACTCAAAAGACATAAAGTGGTTGAATAGATTAAAAAAAAAATCCCAAACCAAAACCCAACTATATGCTCTCTACAAGAGACTCACTTTGCCTGTAAGGACACACATAGACTGAAAATGAAGGGATGGAAAAAGATACTTCATGTAAATGGAAACCGAAAAAGAGCAGGAGTGGGTAGGTATACTTACATCAGATAAAATGGACTTGAAGTCAAAAATTGTGAAGAGTGACAAAGAAGGTCATTATATAATGACAAAGGGATCAATTCAGCAAGAGGGTATAATAATTATAAATATATATGACCCAACATCAGAGCACCTAAATATATAAAGTAAATATTAACAGATCTACAGGAAAACATATACGACAATAATAGAAAACTTAAATCCATTTTATTTTTTCCTGAACACTTCATTTTTCTCCCTCAAATAGCAAGTTCTGTTTTATAGATTATTCTTGTTCTAGTTTTCATTTTGGCTTTATAAAATGAACATCTGGAATTTTCCTGGATTGTTGTATTCTTGAAATAAAATTCTATTAAAAAGATTTGTTGTGGTTCCAAGGATAAGTTATTATTTTGTTTAGTGTGCTTTTGAGTTGGTGGAACACTTATCATTATCATATGTAAATTTAGGATTTCAATCCTAATTTAAGCCCTTCAATTGGCTTAATAATCTTGTTGACACAAAATTCATCAAGTGTTTATGCAGAAATCCTTTGTTTACTATTGTATTATTTTGGATGGGTATCTCCATAATTTTCAAGGTGAACTATTGGGAAAACTATTAGTCTACCTAGAAATGAAAATTCCTTAAAAGTTCCATTTGCCATTAAAATGCCTGAAATGCTTACTCTTTGAAAGAACCTGATAAGAAATGACACAGAATTGCATCTGGTTGCTAGGATTGCCTAGTATTTCTTGGAGAAGTCTAATTCTTCTTTGTTAAGTGTCTTTTACAGAGCGTTATTTGTAGCAGGATCCAGTTATTAATTCCTACCTTTCCCCCTAAGGATATGAGTCTTTACACACTCACTTCAAGGTCAAAACGTGTGCTATCAGATATTTGGGCGGGGGGGGGTTCTCTTTTTTATTAAAAACATGAGATATAATCTACACAGAATAAAGTGCATAGTTTGTAAGTATGCAGTTAAATGAGATTTTTTCATTTGTATTCACTCCTGTAACCACCACCCAGCACCAGATATAGAAAATATCTCTCATCTCACTTTCTTACTTCTAACACCATAGATTAGTTTTCTCTATTCTAGGATTTCATACACATCGTATTGTACAATATGTATTCTTATGTCCAGATTTTTTCATTCAGTATAATGTAAGATTTATCCATGCTATGGATGTGATTAGTAATTAATTTTATGGATATACCTCAATTTGTTTATCCATTCTCCTGTTGATGGACATAAGTGATGTTTACAGTTTGGAACTAATATGAATGAGGCTGCTATGATTATTCTTGCACAAATCTTTCTGGGGACATATTTTTATTTCTCTTGAATAAATAGCTAGTAGTAGAATTGATGAATCACAAGATAGATGCGTGTGAAACTTTACTGAAACTGCAAAACAGTTTTCCAAAGTGGTTGCATCTTTCTACACTTCCACTAGCAGCTATGAGAATTCCAATTGCTCTACAAGCTTGCCAATAACCTTGTAACACTTAGTTTTGATTCGAGCCTAGCAGATCTCTAGCAGGTTTTGACACAAAGGATATCTAAGTCCATGTGCAGTGGAGGGAGTAAAAATATTATGTTTTCTAACTGGTATTTGAGTTTCTCTAAAAGAAGGAACTGTCTTTGTTTGGGAAAGGCCTTTGATAAGCTGCTTTGAATGGACAGGGAAGTCCTGAAGCCACAGGTTAGAAAGAAGCACTGAAAAGATGGTAAATTGCCCTGTATAAGAAAGGAACAAGAACTAAGGAGTATGATAAAATGAAATAGAAAAAAGAGAAAGAGTCAAGAAATATGAGAGAGACTGAAGTCCTGGGCAGTAGAAAGGGCTGAGGGACTTTTCAGGAACAAGGAAATTGAATATTACATTTTAAATGATCTCCTATATGGTGGTTTAAGTATGATCTCCTTTAGCTAGACTAGCCACACTCTGGAGCCCCAGGGGATTTATTTTGGGAAGTGGGGTGGAGAACAAGGAGAAGGGTCCCCTGGGTCCCCTGCCTGGGTCCCCTGTTTGGGCCATTCTCAGGGTGGAGATGAGAAAAAAGCTCCAAGAGACTGAGTGGAGAATGATAATTCGACTAAAGTTAGAAATTAGACTTAGAGGTAATTAAAAAGATTCTCAAGAGATTCCAGAAACACTGAGATTTCCCAAGGGGTGTGGAGCTTTCATATACGCCTTTGTGAATTTTAAGGAACAGAGTGACATTAGCTGACAAGCAAAACTAGAGTGACCATATATCCCAGTATAGACAGGACTTAACTGGCTTACTCTACTGCCCCAAAGTAATCAGTAATAGTTATGCCTTTCACTCTTAATGGTGTCCTGGTTTGGGCAATAAATTAATATGATCACTTTGACCACATATTTAAATCCTCTTGGGACCTTAAAAAAATTATGATGCCTGGGTTTCAACCCCAGAGATTCTGATTCATTTGTCTGCTGTATGGGCTCTGGGAATCATAAAAGCTCCCAAACAATTCTAATGGGAAGCCAAAGTTGAGAATCATTGCTCTCACTCTAAGCCATGGAAATAAGGGTCTATGGAGAAATTGTACTTTTGGGAAAACCAATCACATGTGGGCTACCATCAAAAGGTATTTCTTTGTTTCCAGTAAAGTTTATAGTAACATCTCCAAATTTTAGATCTGAAGGAGAAAAATATTGTAAAATTCAACCTTATATTCCAGCACAATATTTAAATACCAAAGAATCTTTATAAAAAGAATAGGTTAGCTAGAATATTGTGTATAGTAGGACATTTTCATTGAAATTTATGAGTTAGAAATTGTGCTTATGAGTTTTTAGTAGAGGCATTGGCATAGCAATACTAAAAATTTCCAACCTATACAGGTTTCTCCTTTATCTGGCAAAACAATGATAAAATGCATATGGAGTGACCTTTTATTTTTGACACATTGTTGACAATCACCAAGATGCATTAATGTGTGCTTGTATCTTTAGTAGGGACAATGTAAAGGGCTGTGAGCATGAATGGCTAAGGTTCACATTGTCAAGGGTCTCCTGTTTTTGTCACATGGACAATGTCCATTAACTTGTCTTATTGATTGTAAACTACAACAGGCACCATTCTGACAGAACTCTCTGATTCCACTCCAGTGCTCACGTGCCATATCCTGCCTCGTTTTCCCACAACTAGGGTCAATCGTCTGTCCTCTTTATTAAGCTAGCTGGTTGTCCCTGCCAGTTCTGACATTGGCAGGAGAGATTTAAGGAAATATAGCGTAGCTTTCTGGGACTCAGCATCAATTCACCATTGCTGCTAGTTTAGCCTCAACTTCATGTCCCCATTCTGGTGAATGGGCTTCTACCTGTGCCCAAGACCCACTCCCCCATTCCCTGTAGTCATGGGGGCTGGATCCTC
The DNA here is from genome assembly GCA_008086735.1 of Cheirogaleus medius. NCBI lineage: Eukaryota > Metazoa > Chordata > Mammalia > Primates > Cheirogaleidae > Cheirogaleus > Cheirogaleus medius. The sequence goes on from VBSM01003185.1 coordinate 5,846,175, forward strand.
AGCCTCCATATCGTCATCTCATATCTCAATCACTCTATGATATGAGCCCACCTCTGGGCCCGTGGCTGACTCCAGCCCAGGGGGTGGGCCCTCCTTCCACCCAGACACCTGTCACATGGGTTCCTCCATCACACCATGCTGAATCCCTGACCACATTACCAGAAGGCCAACCCTGGGGCTGGGGCTGACTTGGCAGTGCCCATCACAATGCAGTGGCTAGGTCTGGCCCGACACCCTGGCCCGGCTCCCCTTGTCTTGCCTTCAGGCATCCTCTGGGCCACGCATGACTGTGTCATCCAGAGAAAAGACACCATCCATCTCTACGTCACAACTGCCGCTTTTCTCTTGATCCTCACTCCTGTCTCCCCTGCCCCTTTAATCCCTCCCTTGGCTGTTGCTGCCCCCATCTCCTAATGCACCAGTGTCCTCAAACACCGTTAGCAACCTGGCATCTGGCCAGTCCAGCTACTTAGGACTAGACACTCTGTAAATACTTAAGGTGATAAATGGCCAACAAAACAAACTAGCCTGGAAACAAAGATCGTTTCTTATGAAAGCCCACTTCTGAAATAAAAACACCAAAATGTATTATGATCTTAAAAATTAAAATATCGTCATTGTAGAGAGGATGAAAAGTATAGAAACTCTGAGATAATCATTATCACTATATTGGATATATTGGGGATATACCCTTGCATTCTTTTTTCTCTTTTATACACACACACACACATACGACAAAGGTATACATATACTGGAATCATACTGTACATGTTGCATGTATTTTTAACTCAATACTATATCTTAAATCTTTTTCCTAAATCCATTTAAAACATAATTTTTAATGGCTAGATATATCCTATAATATGGACATACATAATTTATATAATTTAATTGAGTCTCTATTTTTAGATGAGTTAATTTTTTTGATATTGTAAACAATGCTGTGATGAGCCTCTACACAAAAAGTATACATTTTCCTGTACCTTGATGATTTTTATTAGAATAAATTTCAAGAAATGGAAATTTTGGGATTAAAGGTGATACGTCTTTTTGAGGCTCTAGATACATTATTGTCTAATAGCAGAAAGGCTATTACTTCTGACCAAAAGTGCCTGGGACTCATTTTGTGTTCTTATACCAATGAGTGGTATTATTTTAAAAATATGGGGTTTTCTTGAGAGAAGCATACTTCTAAACACGTGTCAGCTAAAAGAAACAATAAGCTATTGCTATGAAACAATAGCGAAAAATATGAAAAAGGAATACACTCTTGAATATGCACAGCATTGAAATTTCATTTCATTTGTGAGTGTGGCCAGTTCTTCCAAGGGCTTAAATTTGGAATCTGGTTACATTAGATACATTTCTTGGATATAAGATAACTTTTGATTATATTTTATAAATCTAATTTGATAAGCAAATCATCAAATTCCATTGATGCAGACCTAAACAGGTCGACAAAGTACTCAAGAACTACTTCACCCATTTGTACTTTTTCCTAATTTTAAGTGCTCTCAGAATTCGATTTTTAAAAGTACAATTAGATGGTAGTCTGTCTCTAAGTTCACTGGAGATCTCAAAGCTGTTTTCAAAGACCTTTCCACTTACTAGAAAAAGTGGTCATCTTGCGCTGAGTTTGACTGGCGGAGGAACCTTGGCTAGCCACCGCAGGAAACATTCACATTGTGGAAAGGATCTAGAGAAAAGAAAAGAAGTTACAGTTAATCATGGGGCACATGAGTCAGCTTCACTTTAAGGATTTACTCTGAAGTAGAGAATTCAAAAAACATGGGAAGCCCTGGGGATGGGGAAGGAGAAAGCTATTAGTCGGAATAATTTTCTTCAAAGAAAAGAATTCCTTTCCATATGAACTGCCATGAAAAATCACCTGAATGTCAAAATTAGCATGCATTTGAGAATAATCTTTTTACCCAGGATGCTCGTCTGGATAAATAAAAAATAGGTGAGCATCTGGAGCAGCTTGGAGGATGTCAGAATTTGATATGCAGACAGGCCACAGAAAAATGACTCACATGGGATATGTCAATATTTCTCCTGAGATTATGGAAGTTCTCTATGAGGGAACGATTTGTTTTCATTTAATATTACAAATGAGTATGTTAGTGGTTGGGGCATCAAAATGGGATTTAGGATTTCTTTCACTAGTTTGTCATTGGCTTTTGTGGTGGCCTTGGGCAACTAATTTTGGCCCCCCTTTTTTTAGGTTCTATAAAATGCTAAAGCAAAAATAATTAAGAGATGCCAAGGAGATATTTAAGAATACTTTACTGGCTAAAGGACATGTATGATGCACAAAATAGTTGAAAATGTGCTTATTGAAAACATCTGATTGACTCTCAAAAATGAGAAAAATAATTCTGCTTTTCTATTTGAACAAGCTTTATTCCATACGCTGGCTAAAGCAACTTAATACCGTTTCTTAAGACTATAAAAGCTGCTGCATTCATTGAATGGCTTTCTGACATCTATTTTTACCATATGACGAGTGCTGTTCTTGGCAAGCCCTCAGCAATGTCCCAGTGAATGGTCTGCCAGAGTAATTTAAGAGTAAATATTTTGAGGTATTATCATTCCCAGAAGGTTTTTATTAACTAGGTGCTCATATATAGTGCTATTTTAAGGCCATCTAAATGTTGCTTTAGCCTTCATAATTAGGACCCGATTATAATTCAGGGTACTATAAGTGGGGGTAGAACCAAAATTTGCCTTGCAGGGAAATTAGGCCATAGCATGCTTTCTCCATGTGGCTATTGTGTTCAAAGGGATATGATTCAACTAAGTAGAATCCCACAGTTCTGCAGAAATGGTATTAATGGTAGGCTGGGGCATTGGGTTAATTGCTTCCCATTTGTCATCTCATTTAATATGTACAATACCCTGTAAGGTAGGTGCTATTATTCCCATTTGATGCATGAGGAAATTGATGCCACGAAGAAAGTAATTGATTCAAAGTCCCCTAAATGCTGGGGCAGAGATGTGAATCACTGTCTTCTAGGGTCCACACCCTCAATTGTGTCCCATGCTACTTCCCCAGTGTACTACAATATCTACTAATGCACACACAGTCCTCTGTATCACAGTGAACTCATTGTCTTGCTTTTAAAACTGGAAATGTTATTCTTCCACTGCTGATGTACCCTCATCTTTGCCAATGACATGAGCTAACTCTCAAGAATGAGCAAAACCTAACCACAGTGTGATTAGTGAATAGATTATTTCCTATTAGGCCCTGCGGTAGACAAAATAATGGCCTCCCCAAAGATGCCCCTGTTCTAATCCTTGGAACTTGTGAGTATGCTATGCTACATGGCAGAGGGGAATTAAGGTTTGCTAATCAGCTCTTAAAAATGGCAAGATTATTCTAGATTATCCAGGTGGGCCCAGTGGTATCATAATGGTCCTTAAATGTGGAAGAGAGAGAGTCAGAAAAGGAGGTCATAGTGATGCCATGTGAGAAAGATTCCAACAACTATAGCCAGCTTTGAAGATGGAGGAAGGGGCCATGAGCCAAGGAGTGCTGGCAGCCCATAAAAGTTGGAAAAAGCAAGGAAAGGGATTCTCCCCGGAGCCTCCAGAAGAAACACAGCCCTTCCAATACCTTGATTTTAACCCAGAGACACCCATTTTAAATTTCTGACCTGCAGAACTGTAAGATAGTACACTTGTGCTATTTTAAGCCACTACATTTGTGGTAATTTGTTAACAAAAGTGATAGGAAACTAATTCAGTCCCTTTGTTGATAAAGTTTATTATCAGGGGTCAGCAAACCATGACCTGTTGCCTGTTTTTATAAATAAAGTTTTATTGGAACAGAGTCATGCCCATTTGTTCATATAACATCCATGGCTGCTACAATGGCATAGTTGAATACCTGCAGCTGAGATCATTGGTCTTGCAAAGCCTAAAATACTTACTACTATTAATATCTGGCTCTTTACAGAAACAGTATGCTCACTCCTGAGCTAAAGTGCAGTTACTATACTATAACGATGGATGCAAATTCAATGTACAAATGTACAGAATTTCTTTGAGAAAAACAAATCCTCCCATTTTGTTTCTTTGGTTATTAGTCTAAATTTTCTCTTGAACAGAGAGTGTAGCAAAATCCCAGTTAATAGAAGGCCCTGATCAGTATCATGCTAGTTGAAATTTCAGTGTGTTTCATACTATATACCAGCCAAACTGCATGAGTGTGAAGGAGTAAGAAATTGTATGACAAGGGATATTTATGTTGTTGAGGCAAATAAGAACCAGAATTCTTATCCCTCTCCTCAAAAAAAAAAAAGCCCACAATAATTTCTATCTTTTTAAAAAAAATGTTGATTTTCCATTATTAAGTCCCTCCTTCCTCCTCTCAGCGGGGGAACTCCTGGGATTGAGTCCAAGAGGCCATGGGGCCAGCGTGCCCTGCCCTGTCAGACAGTTACTCCCAACCAGGCCTTGCTGTGCCACTTCCCATTTGGGTCAACTCCCTTCTGAAATGGGTGACAGAGGTAGACACTGCTGGAATATTGTCATCCACTTGAACTTGATTACCGAGTGGCATTTCCATTCACATTTGGCAATAGTTCTTTTATTGTAACTAATATTGTACATTATTTTGCAAAGTGTTTCATTTCTATTAAGCCCCTTTTTAGCATCTTTGGCCATGGGTCCCAACTTTTGTTCTGAATGCTTTTAAAACACTGTTTTCTTAAAATGCTGAAGCTTATTCTGAAAAATGTCAAACATTTATAAAAGTAGACAGAACAGTATCACAACCCCCCTTGCATCCTTCGCTCGATACAACCTTTAACTCCTTGTGGCCAGTCTTGTTTCATCCTCCACGCCCACCTACTCCCTCGTTGCCTAAATGTTTTGAAGCAAATCTCAACTATAACATCATTTTATTCACAAATATTCCAATATGTATCTCAAGAATAACTCTTTTTTTAATTTAATTTTTTTAGTTCAGCATATTATGGGGGTACAAATATTACGGTTACGTATATTGCCCATGCCCCCCCTCCCCCCTCGAGGCAGAGCCTCAGGCATGACCATCCCCCAAATGTTGCACATCTCACTCATTATGTTTGTATATACCCATCCCCTCCTCCCCCCTCCCACCCGCCCAACACCCAACAAATGTTATTCCTATATGTCCACTTAGGTGTTGATCCGTTAATACCAATTTGCTGGTGAGTACATGTGGTGCTTGTTTTTCCATTCTTGAGATATTTCACTTAGTAGAATGGGTTCCAGCTCTATCCAGGAAAATACAAGAGGTGCTATATCACCATTGTTTCTTAAAGCTGAATAGGACTCCATGGTATATATATATACCACATTTTGTTGATCCACTCATGTATTGATGAGCACCTGGGTTGTTTCCACAACTTTGCAATTGTGAACTGTGCTGCTCTAAACATTCAAGTGCAGGTGTCTTTTTCATAGAGTGACTTTTGTTCTTTTGGGTAGATGCCCAGTAATGGGATTGCTGGATCGAATGGTAGATCCACTTGTATCGCTTTAAGGTATCTCCATATTGCTTTCCACAGAGGCTGAACTAGTTTGCAGTCCTACCAGCAGTGTAGGAGTGTTCCTATCTCTCCACATCCAGGCCAACATTTATTGTTTGGGGACTTTTTGATAAAGGCCATTCTTACCGGAGATAAGTGATATCTCATTGTAGTTTTGATTTGCATTTCCCTGATGATTAGAGATGTTGAGCATTTTTTCATATGTTTGTCGGCCATTATGTATCTCAAGAAGAACTCCTTCTTAAAAAGACAATCATAATAGCAGTATCACTTCTTATAAATGCTTAACATTAATTCCTTATCAAATGTCCAGTGTTCAACAACAAAAAAAATTATTTGTTAGGAACATTCCAATTCCACTCTTTCAGTTAAAGTATACCATACTTATTGTTGACTATAGTCACTTTGTCATGCTATCAAATATTGTTCATTCTATCTAACTATCCAACTATATTTTTATACTCATTAACCATCCCCACTTTATCTCCCCCTCCCTGCTACCCTTCCCAGTCTCTGGTAACTGTCTTTCTACTATCTCTGTGAAATCAATTGTTTTAATATTTAGCTTCCATATATGAGTGAGAACATTCGAGATTTATCTTTCTGTGCTTGATTTCACTTAATGTTCTCCCGTTCCAACCCTGTTTCAACAAAATTGTTCTTTTAAAAGATATCTTGCCCTTGAATATTGAGTGGTTTATGATTTTCATTCCCTCCCTGAGGTGGGCTTCAATGAAAGTGGCAAATATGAAATTAACGTGCATCTACACCATCCTAAACACCAGTCTCCCCTAACCGACCCCACAGAAATCAACCCTCCCATATCCCAAAGACCAACTAACCTTCCTTGCCACCAGAATTAACATCCCCAAAGGGGCAAAGAAGGTCGGGATGGGGATGTGGCAACTGTACCTTCCTTTAAGTTCTGTGCAGATGAAATATTGAGAATACCTTTTGCTTTCTTCTTGACTTTCTTCATTTCATACCCAGGAAATTGTATGAAGTCTTTATAGAACTGCTCTCCACGCAACACATTAACTTCTCTCATAAAACTAAAAACATATTTCCAACATTTTGAATAGCTCATTCCTAAAGCTAAATGACACACTGTCTCTCGCTCAAGCAGAGGTGTGAACAAGGAAGTCTGAGGTGAGACTTTGTGTATCACCCATGTTGCTGAGGGGAGTGACAGACTTGCTTTCGGTGTTTGAACAATGTGTGTGATGATGCTGGAAAACAATGATTTTTCTCACAAATGGAAGCAATATTGACTCAAATTTCCTTTTTTAAATTTTCAGTTAGAGTCCCATCTCTAGAAAAATTTCCTTTTTTGATTTTCAGTCTCTCTTGCTGAAAAGAGCCTGTTCTGTTTGGGCCATGCTAGGTCTGCCGTGCTTTATGGGGCTGGGGATGGAGTTGGTAAGGGGGTGGGGGCAGGAATGGCGCATGCGTATATATGGGAGTGGGTTGGCGAATGTCTCTGACACTTCCTTGAAGCTTTAAACTAGTCAGTGTTCATTATTTTTTTTAGAAAAAAAGCAGCTTTAAGATATAATTCATATCCAATTCATCCATTTATACAATTCAATGGTTTTTAGTATACTCACAGTTGTGCAACCATCACCACAATCTGATTTTAGAACATTTTCATTTCTCCAAAAGAAACCCCCCATCCTGGGCTCCAGGCCACCATTAATCTACTTTATCTCTATAGATTTGCCCATTCTGGACATTTCATGATTCATGCTTTCCCCCCACAACTTTCAGGTGCTCTTTGGAAATTGGGGACTTAGACTTTCTAACAATGGCTAACATACAGCCTTTACCATCCAAAATTTAAACTGAAGTGGGAAGAGGAAACTCAGAAATAGGAATTGTTTTGGGGAAAGGGAGAGAAATATAACAGAAATTCAATAGAATTGGTTGAATTTTTTTCTTTAGAATAATCTTAAATTCCTAACTAAACAAGGAACCAATGTCAAATGCTTTTACATAGATCTGAGTCTGTGTAAGCAGGTTCTGCCTTCAGTTCCCCCAAACTGGGGAGTGTTACCCAGGGCTTTTAGGAAATTCAAATGTAAGTAGAAGTCAAAGGAAACAATATTCTCATGAATGAATATAAGTCTTCTCAAAAATCTGAAAAATTAAAATAGATATTAGATAACCAACTATAATATAAAAATGGGCCAAAAGGTAATCATTTGGAAGTGGATGGAACCACATATTAATCACAGACAATGGTTCTGTGGGGGGTGTATAATTTCCCCTTTCTTTTAAAAGCCCTGTCTTAAATCTCTTTCCATTTATGCACTTCTCCTTCCTCTCTAATATTTTTGGTCAGGGCCCCAGAATATCCAACAAGGGAAGCATACAAATTGAAATGTCAGCATCTTTAAAGAGTTTTGAGGCATTTACCACTTTCCAAAAGACCTGGGGGTGGGGGAAGGCTTCAGAACCATAGATAAGTATTTCAGCCTAACTTCCAAAGCAAATGTGGCTTTGCAGCAATTGGTTTTCTTACCAAAATGGATTCTGGCCCAGAGCTCATCACTATATTGTGACTGAGCAACATATTCTCTGCAAAGTAAATGGGATGATGCCTCAATCTTGGCTACATTCATGAAAATCACTTGGAGGGTTTGGAGTTTCAATCTTCACACTTTGAGGTGTGAAAAGCAAAACAAAAATAAAAACCCAAACACCTCACTGTTAATTTGTTTCAAGTGACTTTAGCCAACTTTGGAGCTTCATTGTTTGGGTTTTGAATTAATCACCAGAACAACACCCATTGATTATGTTAATACAAACTTTAGATAAATACAGACTGTTAAGACACAAAATTCACACAAAATGGAACGTTTTATCCCATTGCTTAGTTTAAGTTGAAAATGGTGTCAGGATATTTTTTTTCTCCTGAAGGAAGGAAAATTTTTTTTTTCTCTGTTCCCAGGCTTCATGGTTATTTCCTCTCTTCTGCTCCTGGAGCCCGGCAGAGCCAACCCTTACATCAGAGGCGTCTGCTTGCACCAGGAAACTTTTGGTAAAATACGACTGGCCCTATAAGCCAGTTACAAGGCGCTTTGGACTCTGTAAGTTTTAAAAAGCTATATTTTGAACATTTGTGGGAAACTGTTGTGTGAGTATGCTCTACCTGGGCAGGGAATGAGTTGAGGAAGGGTTCTGTCTGCCAGGGGAAGCAAGAGAGTGGGAGAGACGGGAACTCAAGTTCCCAGACCATCAGAGTCTTTCTTAGGCCAACTGTCCAGTCTCTTTGAACCCTTTTAATTCTGGTTAATTCGCAGAGCAAATATTCCCCATAGTTAGGGGCAGGGAACTGTAGTTCTAATAAAAACTTATTAGGAAACATGGATAAGGATTTCAATCAACAGATTTTTTATTGATTAAATAAACTACTTCTGACTCTTGCCATCTTGAATCACTGCAGGACATAATTCTAGGACCCCCCTACTAAATCAGAGTCTCCCCCCCACCTTCCACATCATTGCCTGGGAATATGTTCCTTTTCCTATGGCCAAGGTAATCTTTTCAATATATAGGGGCTTGCTTTTGTATTACACTAGTGGATGTAGAATTTGTAACTGTTCCCCTACCAAGATTCAGTAAAAGGGAAGCGTCAGTGCCCATTTCCATAAATGGAAGAGTCTAATGAGCTCTCAGGTGATCTAGTCAAAAAAGTCAATGCCAGGTTGTCCTAGGGGAGATATGTTTGCTGTTGTTAGCCCCAGGAGGAAAGACTTCACAGCCACAATTCCTTCATTTATTCAACAAATATTTATTGAGCTCTTTTAATGTTCCAGGTACTACTCTGGGGGCTCAAAATACAGAAATGAGTAAGATTGACAAAAATCCCTATCTTCATGGAGCTCTCATTCTAATAGGACAGAATGGATACAGATAGTAAATGTTGATAGATGTCCACAAAAAATCCATTTTCTGCTTTTTCTTTGGAAAATGGACATTCAGCTAAACTACATCTTGCAGCCTCCCTTAGTTAGGTATGGTCATGTGATTAAAGTCTCTTAATGAAATGTGACAAGAGACTGACATTACTTCCTAGAATGGGCTTTCAGACATTGGTTATGCTTCTTCCATGTTCACTTCTTTTCTACCAGCTGGAACCAGGACCTGGTGATGACCCAGCTACAACTGTGCAGATGGGATCAGTGCCCACGGACATGGCAGAGCAACACAATGGAAAAACCCCCAGATCTCTGAATGACTGGAACAAAGATAGCCTACTGGCCTAGACTGTTCACATCTATTTTCTTCAAACCATGGTATTCCAGGGTTTTAATAGTCATTTGGCAATACCTAAGTATTAATATCATAAACAAATATGTAAAACATATCAGATGGGATAAATACACTAAAAAAAATAAAAGTAATGAGAATAGACAGTACCAATATGGCGGAAGAGGGCTTGCAAGTTTAAATGTGAAAATCAAAGAAGGTCTCACTGAGATGACATTTGAGAAGAGGTATGAAGGAGCTGAGGGAAGGAAGTAGAGCACATATCTGGGGGAGGGTGTTCCCAGAAGAAAGAATAGCACGTACAAAGGCCCTGAGGTAGAAATATGCCTGACACATTTGAGGAACTGCAAGGAGGTCAGTGTACTGGAGTAGAGTGAGTGAGGAGAGACCAGTAGGAGATGAAGTCCTGGTGGTGGTGAAGGAGGGAGGCAGAGGACAAGGATGTAGATGATATATGGCCTTTGGTGGGTTCTTCTAAGAACTTTGGCTTTTAATCTTTGGGGGAAGGGAAGGCACTTGGAGGGCTTTGAGCCAGAAGAGGGATATGATCTGGCTTCTGTTAACAGGATCCTTCTAGATCCCATGTTAAGGGTATGCTCTAGGAGATCAGAGGTGGAAATGGGAGACCAGTTACAAAGATATTGCAGTGACCTACTTGAGAATTGATGTTGGCTTGGACCAGGATGGTGAGAGGTGGTCAGATTTAGGCTGTATGTTGAAGGTAAAGCCAACAAAAGTTGCTGATGCAGTGGACATGGGGCCTAAGAGAAATAGAAGGGTCAAGAATGATACCCAGGCTTTTGGGCTTGAAAAATTAGAAGAATGGAGTTGCCTTTTATTGAATTGGGGAAGATTCTGGGAAGAGCAAGTTTGAGGGGGAAAAAACCAAAGTTAGTTTGGTGACATGCTAAGCCTGAAGTACCTCTTAGGCATCCCAAAGAGATGCCAGCTAGGCAGATGGATGTATAGATCCGGAGGGGAGGTGGGGATGCATCAGCAATGGATGAGAGTTAAAGCCATGACTTGAATGAGGTCACCAGTGGCGGAGAGTAAATAAAGAAGTGCTTTGAGGATAGAGACCCAAGGCCTTACAACATTTACAGTTTGAGGAATTGAAAAAATTCAGAAAGGGTAATGGAGAAAGAGCTGTCAGGAGGAAAGCCAAGAGAGTTTGGCATCCAGGAAGCACCATGAAAAAAGTATCTCAAGGAGATTATTCGCTGAGAGGCACCGAGAAATAGAAAGGGAGCGCTCCTCTAGGAACCAAAAAGCCCACGATGCTAGTTCAGTCATTTATCATCTGTGAGACCTTGAGTAAGCCTCTTAATAAAGCTGAGGCCCAAAGAGTTTATCTGTACAAGGGGACAACTTAATAATCCAAGTTTACTCCAAGCTATAAAATGTGAGGGTGAAAAGAAAACAAAAACTTCAGTGTGACTTAGTTTTCATTCCCCAATTGGATTATGAGGGGTTTTTTTGTTGTTTGTTTTTTATAAGTAGGGAAACAAGTCCCATACATTTGTGTGTCATGCGGTGCCTATAGGGCCTCATGGCAGGTATACAGCAGATACAAATGCTTGATAATCCCATGTGAAACCCTTTGTCTGAATACTGAGAATTAAAGAGGCAACCGACAGAAGAAATAGGGCCACGTTCCCATGAGAAGGGAGTCCGGGAGAACACAGATATGTGAGCTCCACACAAAGTGCACAAACATCATCTCTTGCCACCCCCTCTTGAGGCAAATCTTTCAGTCAACCCTTGAAGCCACTCAAAGAGGAGTCTTAACTTTTTTCCTTTGCTTTCTCTGGTACATTTCCACCCACTGGAGATGCCACAAAGGAAGGCAAAGCAGGCAGCCAGGAGTGGAAAAGATTATGGAGATGCATGTACAATTAGAGACATGAACTTCCAAGTGACTTATTGGGAATAGGTTGTCTCTGTTAGTGCATTAATGAGAAATCTACAAACATCTAGTTCAGGAGTTATTTCTGATTAGCTTGGCTATCCTTTCCCGTAAACAGGAGGCCAGTTCACTGTCCCTCAGACCATTGGAGGGCCGGACTATAGTTAAAAAAAAAAAAAACTATGAACAAATTCCTATGCACACTGCACATATCTTATTTTGAAGTAAAAAAACAAAATGGGCAAAAACACCCGGCGGGCAGGATAAATGTCCTCGGCGGGCCACATGTGGCCCGCGGGCTGTAGTTTGAGGACCCCTGCATATTTAAACTGGCCAAAGCAAGGTCTTCGAGTGGCTCATTTTCTATTTTGGAGTCTCTTTTGGGTTTGTACCATGCCACTTGATTGCTCTTGTGAACACCGTGGAATAGTGCCTCTCCATTTATCCTCCCAATGATTCCATAGTGTCAAGATAGTGATTCCAAGGGTAAAATGCTAATGAAATTTGTGAACCTAAGGCCTTAATTTTTTTTAATAAAATGGATGATCACTAAACAATACATTGGCTTAACCTTTAAACCCTCACATAATTTTTCCTAAGCTATCTACTCCTCCAGTATAATGAGATTTCAGAAATGCAGAAATAATAGTCTTAATAACTGTGTTTTTATAATATACACCAACCTAAATGATTTCTCAATAGCCTCTTGTCAAAAGACAAAACAGAATAGTGAAGTTTCCTGAAAAAGAAAAGAAAAGGCTATAGAATTTTTTGATTGTTTAAATTGGTTTGGTTAAAAGTCCACCAATAGACATTTAAGTAATCATACTTAGTGGCCTCTTCTATTGTAACAGTTGCTTAAATTCAGCGTAAACACAGAATGACTTATGAAATTGCCTCATTTGGGCAACCTCAAGAAACTCGAGTAGTCTTTTCAGGAATAACAATGCAGTGAGAGTATCTTGTTTTTTCTTACAACATAGAATTATTTTCATTTTGTGTTATTATCATGTTTGCAATCTGGATGGGAACCACAATTACTCTTGAGTAACTAAATTTATGAGGAAATCTGAGATTAGGAAATTTGATCTAAACCAAGTAAACAGTTTAGAGCTCCCCCCCCCCCTTCGATTGGTATCTTGTTGTCTTTCCATTTCTTGTCCCTTTTACTCTGTTTGCCTGGAGGTGTTGACTCAAGAGGTATATGTCCTGCTTGCATTTTTCGTGAGCTCAAGACCATGAAAAGCTGTCTTCACTATGCTTTGAAGACAAAAAAGTACATTCACTATGTGATTATGAGTTGCTTCCTCTTGATTTTGCAAATAGAGGTGATTAAAGAGCCGGGGAACTTTTCTAATTGGTCCGAAAGAATTGCATAAGTAGAAACACTATCACCTTTTCCTTGCATCCTTTTCTTGGTGGTGATATAAAAACAAGATCTTTGCCATCAGTTTGTAAGACAGGATATCAGTCTAGCTGCCAACACCAGAAAGCCTAATCAGAAACGGCTTAAATCTGCACTTCTCAAACTCTGATGGAATCACCTGGAACTCTTGCTAAAATGCAGATTCTGATTCAGAAGGTCTGGGGCAGGCTGAGATCTGCATTTCTAACAAGCTCCTAGGCGTGCAGATGCTACAGGTAATCCACTGCACCTGAGCAGCAGGGGCTTAAACCGTAAGACCAGGGGTGAGGAACATGTGGCCTTCTAGGTCCTTAAGTGCAGCCTTTTCACTGAATCCAAATTTTACAGAATAAATTTTTATTTTTATTAATGCATTTTTATCTTTTATATTTTTTTATTTTTTTAAATGAACATATTTAAAATACCAAAGAGTAAAATAAGTTTCAATGAAATAATCCTCCCAGATTGACCGGCACAATTAGAACATTAGTAAGCCATAAGGGCTAAATTGACGGCTGCTACGCTCATGATTTAGTTCTAACTTCCCCCGCCTGACTGGCGCCACTACCACATGAGGCTGGTTGGCGAGAGTTCATGGGGGTTGATTACATTAGTTATCAGCTTTTGACAATAGTGTACTATGTTTGAAGTGAAATTTGTGAATAGTTGCACAGCTTGACAGTATTTCTTAATTCTGCTTAACAGTCCATGATGTCAAAGAAGATCAAGAGAACACTGAAGGAAGAAAACAGATTTTTTAATGAGGATTGGGAATTGCAATATTATCTTGTTTCTGCTAAAGATGAGATGATTTGCTTGCTTTGTGATACTGCAATATCAACATTGAAGAAATTCAATGCTCATCAGCATTATAACACTCATAAGGACCACAGATATTTTAAATTAGAGGGAGAGACGACATGAAAGGTTGTATTGCAGAAACTAAAAGATGAAAAGCAAAAGCAAAGACAATTCTTTCAAGCAGCAATAAGACCTGGAAATCATATCACTGAAGCAACTTATAAAGTAGGTTATATACTTGGGAAAAAAGGGAAGCCATTCAGTGATGTAGAAATTGTGAAAGAATGCATTGTCGAAGTTGTAGGATGCTTAGACCTTGATAACGTTTCAAAGTATTAAATAGAAAAATATATCAATTAAACAAGGAAAACATGTTTCTCTATGTAATAAATAATTTTAAAGTAAATAATTTTGAATCCATAATATAAGGAAGGTCTATTGAATTCACCAAAGGAAAAGAGAAGGGTTGGGGGAGGACAGCACATGGGAGGGAGCCATTCTTTGGAAAGTGTAGAGAGTTGTGATTGACTGTCAAGCAGACATTCAACATCAGAATTGGATGTGCATTTTGACACTTTTCATTTACTTGACACTTGCACACAGAGGCCCTTCTGATGTGGACAGCTTTGGCATAACACAGAAGTAGTGGAATCTCTGGGTTGGAAAACAGGCCAAGTGGAAGTTCACCTGTGGCCTCATAGTTCAATAACAGCAGTCCGAGATTGGGTTGATTCTCTACCCACCATAAAGATGCTTCAAGTTTCTCAAATATCTCATGATAACTTCTTGGGACATGATGTAACTTCTTAGAACATACAACTTATTGAGAATTTATCTTTTCATAATTTGCAAAAATCAAACCTAGTAGAGTAAGCTCTGCCTCTTCCTCCAACACCCACTACTTGCAATTGGTTACCAAATGAGCTCACTAGATTATACCTCTGCATTGCTCCTTTCATTGGTTTCCTTCTTTGCATGCCCTTAGGGACTAGATTAGTCCAACTCTGCCTCTTAGCACATATGAACTCCCTATCCAGCCTTCTAAAAAGCCTCTCTGCTTAGAGGCAGTATGCATGGGGATTAAGAACCAGGGCTCTGGAACCAGCCTGCCTGTGTTCAAATTCTTAATCTACAGCTTACCAGCTATGTGACCTCAAAAAAGTTTATATTTTTGTCCTTCAGTTTCCTCCCCTGTATAATGGGGATAAGAGTACCTACCTTGGAGGGTTGTTATGAGAATTGTTAATAAATGTAAATTACTCAAAACACTGCCTGGCACACAGTACCCCCTCGGGGTGTTATTTTGGCCTCCCTTTCCCCTACTATGTCCTATGCTGCTGTGGAATTATGTTCCTAAATCATCTTAATAACCACTCCTGTGTATTAATCACCTACTATATGCCAGATACTGTACTAGGTACCTTATATACAATACCCACTTAATCCCTGCATGTTATCCCTCGTTTATAGATGAAACCTACTTAGGGGCATTTGGTAGTCTTCCCCAAGTCACCCAGCTGGTAAGTGACAAATGTCAGGCAGGTATCCAAGTCTCTGACTTCAAAGCTCATTTTCTTAATCTGTCTGCTGAGTACCTCAGCCACACATCGCTGTTCCATCATATCACTGTTATACTTAAACACCTTCTAAGGTTTCCCCATCTCATGAAAAATTAAGCACAAAATTTTCATTCTGCATGAGCAATAGGCCTTACTAGTACCATTCAGTATGACTTCCAATTATTATATGTGTGATTTAGTCTTGGTGATAATGAACTTTGGTAAGGCCACTTCCCCCCATAGGATAAGGGGACGGTCCTGGCAGTCAGTGAATAGCTGAGGTATGGAAGGGGTTGGCCATCCATCCATCAGTGGTATTGATGGCCATAGCTCTTCCTATCAGCTGTAGCTCTCAAACTGCAAAGTGGAGCAGAGAGGAGGACCTTGGAATTGGGACATGCACACCAAAAAGTTTAGAATTTTAGCAGTTAAAAAGAAAATAAAATGGTGTGGGGTTGCATGGAGGGACTCTCTTGTTTGGTTGGTCTAGTCCTTATCTGGTGTATTAGCTATTGCCAGAAAGTGCAATATGTTAATAACAAGCAGCCCCCAATTCTCAGTGGCTTACTATGAAAACATCTGTTTTTCTTGTCCAGAGATCTGTAGGTTAGCTGAGGTTTTGCTGGGCTTGTCTCTGGATGGTAGACTGAGTCATGCCTACTCCCATATTTCCTCATTCTGGGAGCAGCCGCTACACAAGGTATGTTCTTGTGAAGGATAAGAAAAGTACAAGAGCACAAGCCAAACATCTAGAACTGCGGTCCCCAACCCCCGGGCCATGGACCAGTACCATCTGTGGCTTGTTAGGAATGGACCACACAGGAGGTGAGTGGCAGGCGAGTGAGTAAAGCTTCATCTGTATTTATAGCCGCTCCCCATCACTCACCATTCCCCTCCACTCCAGTTCATGGAAAAATTATCTTCCATGAAACCAATCCCTGGGGCCAAAAATGTCAGGGACCGCTGATCTAGAACATTGAAAGCCTCCATTTATGGCACATATGCTAACATTTCATTAGCCAAAGCAAGTCACATGGCCAAGCCAAAGTCAATGGGGACAGGGAAGTATACTTTTTCTGTTCTACTGGCAGAAAAAGGAATGAAGAATTGAGAACAAGCATCCAACCTAACACAGTGGGGTAGAATCAGATTTATTCTTGATGGTGAGAGGCACAGAAAGATACTGACAATTTAATTTTTACCATAGTGGTCATCACACAGTAGGTGTTCAACAAGTTTATGCTGGATGAATGGGTGGGTAGGAAGGAAGAGTATGGAGGGATGGAAGGATGGATTAGTAGCCAATTCTGTTGCAACTCAAGCAGGGGAGCCCTAAGGGAAAGAAACTAGAGATGGTACATATGAGATTATACCAGCCCTTTGGTCTAGAGTGGGTTATTATCTAACGATACAGAGATTTCATGGCCCATCTAGTTCCTTCTATTGGGATATGGGATCAGAAACCTTGGATTCAGAAACTTGACGATTGCCATGCTCACATAATATTAAATATATGCTATTTTCCCATTATTCTTCCTTAAGATTTATCAAAGTTCTTCAAAGTGACAGCATGTCCCAACTTGCCAAAAGCAGCAAAGAAACAGGCTTTTCTCTGCTTGGCTGGACTTTTGATGGGGGAGGGAAGTAGGTGCACAGGCGGGGCTGGGCAAGGGCCAGCAACAGGTATAACCATGACGAAACTGCAAGGGAGAGGTAAATTCAGGGCTGGGGGACAGGGTCAGCTGACTTTCACATCTGGAAATTCTCCCTCCAGAGCTCCACTTGGCTCACTATGCGTGTGAGAGCATGCTGGGTTCTATCGCAGTGAGGGCAGGGGACCCAGCTATGCCCCCTGGAACAAGGTAACGCCTCCTTCCACCTCCCCCTGTGCCACAGTCAGAAGGAATTATTCTGTGACACTGCCTCCTCCTGGGAACTTTCCAGATTCAAAAGAAAAAAACAAAAAACAAGAAAACAATCTCTCCTCCTCTGGGCCCTCATTCACATTCATTTATGCTTCTCTTAGGGCACTTTTCTTGTTCTACTTTTTGGCAGTGTCCTTTGTGTCTGCCTCAACCTTTCTTACAAGCCTGTGAGCTCCTGAGGCAGATGTCTGGCTCATTCCTGTACCCGCCACCATGCCCACATGGTGCTTGCCAGAAACCCCAAGATGCATACATCCAGTTCTCCCTCTCCCCCTTCTCTTTTCAGGTTTCTGCTGTGAAGGCTGTACAGCGTGGGGGTTAAAAGTGCAAGCTCCAGTGTCCCAGGTTCAAATTTCAGCTATTCCATTTCTTAGCCATGACCTTGGCCAGCTTACTTGACCCTCTCTGTGCCTCCACACCCTCATCTGTGAAATGGGATAGCATGGGGAATTAAATAAATTAGCAACTATTACATCAAGCATTTAGAATAGGGCCAAGCACTTGCTAAGCTCTTGATACACGCTAGTGACAACAATACAGACTCCTACTTTTTGAAATCGAGTTCAATTTTAGCTCAGCAGAGAAAAGCACAAGTGGTGAGCTTACACGTGCTGGGTGCACATCCTGTCATGTCAACTTTGGGGTTCACACTGGGAGTCAATGGCCCAGCTGTCCGATTGTCTAACAGGCTCAACACAGCTGTGACTCTTTGAGCAAAAAGGGGGCGTTTCTTTTTTCTTGCTTTTTGGCTTAACTCAAATATTTTTAGATCTTGTAAATTCAGTTATATACTTTCTGCCAAGTGGATATTAAAAGTTTCTACTGTGAAAAAATTTATAAAGTGCCAACAGTTGGCTTAAATGCACTGCTGCTCACCCCTGGTCGCACATTAAAATGACCTGGGGAGATTTAAAGAATCCTGATGCCCAGGCCACACCCCAGATTAACAAGAGCAAGACTTTCTGGGGGTGAGGCCCAGGCATCGGACCTTTTGAAAGCTCCCCAAGTGATTCCAACGTGCACCCGGGGGTAAGGCCCGCTTTTAGGGAATCCTTTAACAGGTAGATTAGCTCTTCCAACACTGTCTCCATGGTTACCAAATGTAGAAGGCACTGATGAGAATGCTAACAAGCTCATCCCATAATATTGCAACTGTAACCATGGATTCCCCATTTTCTTTTCCACCATGGTTTGTGGTGAACTGCGAAGTGGCCCCAACCAGCGACAGCACTTTGAGGCCCTGGTAATTGTGCTTTTCCGACCCCTCTTCCTTTTCCGGATGTGGATGATTGGTTTCTTTTCTCAAATGAGCTGGGTGGTGAAAGGATCATCCCAAGAGCATGAGGCAATGCTGTGCATGGTGTTCCTTGCTGCTCTTTTTCTAGGAAATCCTTGTGTGTTCTAAGAAGATGATTACATTCACCTCTGCCCTGGACAAGTCACTGAAAAACTGAGCTAAGGCCAAAGCTTCTCCAAAACAGTTTTATAGAGATTCGGATGCGTGAAGTAAACAACTTCTGAGTCCCAAAGACTCTTATAAACTGTTGATGGATAAGCTGCTTGATTAATGTAATTCACTGCATGTGAAGGCACATTGACATCATAGCAATTCCTCACTTATCTGACTTAGGGAATGAGGTTATTCACATCCCTCAATTTTCTAGAAAATTGAACCTAGTTCCTTTGGGTGCCCAAATGTTTCATTTTAACCCTTATGTTAAAAAGAATGAAATCATTCTAAAGTGTGATATACACTGTTTCCTTTAATAGAGAATATGGACAGTGATTTCACCCAGTGGGATAACACCTCAAACCTCCAAGTCGCCATGAACATATTTTTTTCCCCACGGAACGAACTCGGGCTTCCATTTCCCTCTGCCCCTCAGAGAGCCAGCCTCCAGGGCTCCACCTCCCTCACGAGGCCACCCCAATGGGTCCCCAAGTGCTGCTGACCTTGTGTCCTGAGTACTTCCTGATCCCTCACCCTCGTCTCCTTCCCTGCTACCACTGCCCCATGTCCACAGCTCACCACCGCCACTGCCGGACTTCTGGAAAAGCCACATCTCTCTTCATATTCATGGATGGCCTGTTTAAAATATGCACCTGCTCCTGTCATATCGTCTGAAAACCGTCCAATGGCTTCCCACTGTTTGTAGGATAAAGTCCAAGCTTGGAGAGAGAGCATAATGCACCCTCTGTGACATGGCCTCCGACTCTAACCTTCCTTCTGATCTTCCCCACCTCTCTGGCGGCGCCATGATGGAAGGGCAGCCCGGCCTAGGCTCCTATGCAGAAGCCTCTGGGCCTTTGCTCCTGCTCTCTCCTGGACCTGGAACACCTTCCCCCTTCTCTTTGCCTACTTGATTCCAACTCTCTGTTTAGGAAATAGCTATGGCTCAGGTCCCTTCTCTTGGAAAGTCCTCATTCTTCCCTGCCATGCTCATTGGCTAAGGCAAATGACCCTCCTCAGATGTCCCATAATGCCCTGCACACGTGGCCAAGTCAAGGTGAATAACAGGCTCAATTCTGTCACATGATGAAGTAGTTCAGTGTCCACTTACATTTTCTTCTGTCTGCTTTCACTCTTAGCTGCCACTTAGCAAGGCCACCTTTGGGCACATTTTTAATTGCCTCCCTAACTCCCATGACATTCTGGATAGCAGCTTCTAATCTGTGGTGGCCTGGGGACTTGGAGAAGCAGGATTAGGAATCATAGAGCCAATAAAATGTCACGAGTAGTTGGGTCTCGATGTTGGCGCTATGGCTGATATAGCTGATATTTTTTTTCTACTTTCCATTTTTAAGCCAAATTTCCCTTAATGAATATGCACAATTTTTATGATAAAGATTTTAAGAATATATATATTTTAAAGAATAAGGCTTTTAGTGAAGGTCAGTGCCTTACAGTAATTCTTTAGAATTCCTGGATTCTAAGTGTGGTCCCTGGTCCAGGACCAGCAGCCTCATCTGGGAACTTTCTAGAAATAATAATTCTTGGGCCCTGCCCCAGGCCTACTGAATCAGAAACTCTTCAGATGGGGCCCAGCAAGCTGTCATGGAAAAAGTCTTCCAGGTGATTCTGAGGCATGCTCAGGTTTGAAGACCATAAAACAAAGTCCAGAGTGTTTACATAGGGCTTGGTGACAACTGCTATTTCAGGGGCTTAGAGGTTTTTAGTTGTTGTAGTTTATTTCCAAGTTTAGGGCCCCATGTTTACAGGGGGTTGTGGCTGCTGAGGTTCTGCCTTTGGAACCCTCATGGGGTTTCATGACATCTCTTCGCAAAAAGAAATGCATAAACATGTTACTATAGAGATGGAAAACAAACAAAATATAATAGTGTAGCGTCTCAGGGTTGGGGTGGGAGGGCTACTGGATGGATGAAGGGTTTAGATTTCTTTTTAATGATTCTAATTGTGGAGCCCCCAATTCTATGGACATTTAAAAAAATTGGTCAAAGATCCATTGAATGGAAAAGAGAAAATTGCTGACAAGTCGTAGTGGCCAGGTATCACTGTGGCACCAATTATGACTTTGGGGGTTGTGTGTCATAAGGCAGAGAAGATGCCACAGAAAATAAGCTGGAGGACAAGAAAGAGTGTTTTTTCTTTTTGTTCCAGAAGGAGCTTTGGCATTGTGCTTTGCTTCAAGTTCTGGACTAACCTTTCATGTTTTTACTTATTTTCAAATAAGTAAATTAAGATTTAAAAACATAACGCATATACAAAGTAACATGTGCAAACAGATCACAAGGGTATATGATTAAAAGTAACTCTTCCATATTAGACCCCTAAACTCTCTCCTCAGACGTAACCACTCTTGTTAATCCTTTCAGAAATATTCTATATGTATACAAGTATATAAGTTCAAATATCCCTTTTACACAAAAATCACCTTGCTTTTTTCCTCTCTTATGTCTAGTAAGCTGTTCCATCTAAGACATACAGAGTGCCTCATTTTTCACAGCTGCATAGTGTTCTGATGTATGAATGGGACATAATTTATTTAACAAGTTGGTTACACCTGGGTTGGGGGGCCCTTACTTTTATAGCCTTTCACCAAGAGAACATTTCAGCTGGTGGGCTTTAGTTGCAGGTAAACAATCTCTGTTTGCTGCTATGTAGTGTGTATGTTTTCTACCTCAGTAATTCCAGATAACCTGGCATTTGATGAGCAAATAGTTCCGACTCTGCCCTTGCTCCCCGAGGAGGCATTAACTCCATTTATGAAAACAGTGTTTGAGAATGCAGAGTCTTGAGATTAAAAGGAATACTAGCCACACAGCAAAATGTGCTACAGAGTTTAGCACAGAGAAAAGAAAATAAGTACTGGAAACCTTATGCAGTTTTCCAAGGTTCTTGAAGGCCTGATTTAGAAGACAGATATGCCTTGGAATTTCATGCCATTTCTTTAAAAAGATGAACAGAACACCCTATAATCACTCTCAAAGAAGTATTCTATGAACATGCCTCTAGATTATACCAAATGAATGGGGTTCACCATCTTTTCCCCTAAACCAATATTGTTCATCACTGAACATAATCTCATGGAGCCAAGATTCTAGCAGAGATCCTATATTAGTTTCCTAGGGCTGCTATAACAAAATACCACAGACTGGGTAGCTTAAACAACAGAAACTTACTTGCTCACAGTTCCGCAGGTTGAACATCCAAGATCAAGATGTTGCAGGTTTGGTTCCTCCTGAGGCCTCTCTCCTTGGCTTGCAGGCGGCCACCTTCTCACTGTACCCTCATGTGGTCTTTTCTCTGTGCACGTGCAGCCCTGCTGTCTCTTCCTCTTCTTAGGATTCCAGTTATACTGGATTAGGACCCACCCTAATGATCTCATTTCACCTTATTTACCTCTGCAAAGGCCCTATCCCCAAATACAGTCATCTTCTGAGATATTGGAGGTTAGGGCTTCAACATACAAGTTTTGGGCAGAGACAATTCAGTCCTTAACAGGTCAATATCTAAAATGTGTCATAGCTTCATGCTCTGTAGCACTTCTCAGACTCGAACGCACATATGCTCACCCGAGGATCCTGATAAAATGCAGATGCTACTTCATAGGTCTGGGATGGAACCTGAGATTCTGCACATGTAGCAAGCTCTGGGTAACACTGACACCACCTATCCATGGGCCACGCTCTGAGTAGCGAGGCAAACCCTTCCCCAGCAATAATAAGACTTTTTCTGGAAACCTTTCCTAAGTGGCCTGTCAACAGCTCTATGAGAAAAAGAAGAAATTCCTCCCATCGATTCATCATTTGGCATGATAACATACCGAGGGCTTTCCTGATGGTCATCTCTGCAAGCTCAACAGGTTACATAAACTCCTTGGGGATGTCAGTTTCCAGCGGTCAGCCCTTTTCTTCCTGGATATTTAGTGGGGGGGGTGCCTCGGACCCCACCCTTTAGGGGCACTACTCCCCATTTACCAGCGCAAGCCAGGGACTTAGGAGGAAGCTTTGGGGTCACTACCATCTGGCGTTCCCAAGCTTGTTAGAGCTGGATCATGCCCTTGAAATCATTGACAATGATTGGCCTTTTGAGAGAGAAAAGAGCTGGGCGCAGACACATGAAGTATCTAAATTCACTCAGATGGTGAGGGCAGGGCTGCGCCCGGCTGGGGACCCCATTCCCTAAAGCGGTGCTTCTTGGTCTTGGCTGCGCATTAGAATCACCTGGGGAGCTTTTAAAATGTACACCTGCCCAGACCCCATGCTAGACCAATTAAATCAGCACGTCTCCAAGATGGGGCCCAGGCACTGATTTTTTTTCCAAAAAAGCCCCCACGGGCTGGGTGTGGTGGTGGCTCACGCTGTAATCCTCACACTCTGGGAGGATTACTTAAGGCCAGCCTGAGCAAGAGGGAGACCCCGTTTCTACTACAACTAGAAAAGTTAGCCAGTTGTTGCCGGGCGCGGTGGCTCACGCCTGTAATCCTAGCACTCTGGGAGGCTGAGG
>VBSM01003185.1:5869650-5886086 GCA_008086735.1 Cheirogaleus medius
AAAAAAAATTAGCCAGTTGTGGTGGTGTGCACCTGTAGTCCCAGGTACTCGGGAGGCTGAGGCAGGAGGATCCCTTGAGCCTAGGAGTTCGACGCTGCAGTGAGCTACGATGATGCCACTGCTCTCCAAAACAAGCAACAAACAAACAAACCCCATGGTGCAAGTCTAATGTACCAGGAGGTGATAACTACCGTACTGTCCAAAAGCAACAAGTCTCACACTTGAGCCCGCATCAGAATGGCCTGGAGGGCTGGATTGCCTGAACCTAACCCCAGAGTATCTGATTCGCTAGGTCTGGGGAGAGGGGAGCAAGAATTTCCATGTCTAACAAGCTGGGTGAACTGATGCTGGTTTGTCCCAGAGGCTATCCCTGTGGTCAGCCCCTTCGCCTTTCCCAAAGACAAAGGCAGTTGCCAGCTCAGTTGCCACCACTTTTGCTACTCACCTCTCCACATGCTGTTCTTGATTTCCTTTCTCTTGTAAGGCAAACTTCAGTGATCACTTGTTGCAGATTTTAACTTGCATTTGCTCTAAGCTTTCTGTCCTTCTTTGGAGTGGCAGAGCCTTGCTTAGTCTGAACACAGTATATCAATTTTAAGACTTTCACCAACCACCTCCTCCCCGACCCAACACACACATTTTCCTGAGTTCTATGTAGATGAATCAGAACGCAACAATGTCCTTTTCCTGAAAATATTTGTTCGATTTCACACGAATGACTAGGTTCTAGAATATACCAACCCCAAACACTTGAAATGCCTCCTAGATGTCTGCCAAACCAAATACAAAGGCACAGCAACCTGACCATTTTCCTCCAGCTGATGCACTTTCCAAATCCAATTAAAGGCAGATTTGTGTGTGAGGAATCTTCCCCAGCTGCGATTTGAACTGAGAGAATCTGGGAATTCCCACTGCTAGAGCTTGAGACTCTGGAGTTAAGGATGGATATGTGATTAGGGCACAGGCAAAGGGCAGAAGATATTTTCCATCCTTGCTATTCTGGCTGGGAGAACCAAAACACCATGTCCATAGTAGAGGGTTGAGGACTCTCTCATGTTCCCACTCCTCTCACCCTTAAAATGGGCATAATATTTACAGGTTCATTGTGAGGGTTTAAATATAACATGTGAGTGCCTACTATGTGCCAGGCACTGTGTACTACTGTGCCTGGCACAGAGTAGGTACTCAGTAGCGATAGTTTTTAGTATTTTATTGCCTCACAATCCAGTGTGGATTGTGACAGGGGGTAGGTACACCAGATTGGTAAGACATGACTTTGACAGCTTTTTCCCATAATTCAAATGGTCTGAAGAATACACACAAATGTGGAAAGAATAAAAATGGAATATTGTGACCTGTCAGACATCTTCTACTCCAACATTACACATCTATCTGTGAGGCCATAAAAATGGCTCAAAAACACATGCAGCATTTGCCAAATTTACTTGATAAAAATCACCTGGGATGCTTTTTGATACCAATTTCTAGGGCCTTCCTGTAGAGCTGTACTATCCAAAACAGTAGCCACCAGCCTATATGTACCTTATGAGCACTTTAAATATGACTACTTCAAACTGAGATGTGCCATAAGTATAAAACACACATGGAATTTTAAGACATCACATTAATAAAAATCTTGCTCATATGTTAAACTACTATTTCAGATATATAATTAAAATATATTATTTTAAATAAATATATATCATTAGAATTAAAATCTATTGAAATATACATTTTAAATAAAATCTATCTTAAAATTAAATAAATGTTATTTAAATAATATGAAATATATTAAAATTAGTTTCACCTATTTTTTGACTGGTTTCAGCAAATTTTGGTGGGTTTAGACTGGTTAGGAGAGGTTTAGACTGGTTTCAGCCAGTTTCGCCTGATTTTTGAACAGTTTTACCTGGTTTGGACTGGTTCAGACTGGTTTTATCCAGCTGCGACTGGTTTCAGCTGGTTCAGACTGATTCGGATTTATTTCAGCTAATTTCAACCTGTTCAGCTTGGTTTCAGCCAGTTCGGACTGGTTCCAGCCAGTTTGGACTGGCTTCTATTCTTGTAGACTGGTTTCAGCCAGTTTGCTATAACCAGCTTTCTTCAGGCCAACAGGACGTTGTATCTGGGTGATATCTAGTTAAAGCTAGGTGGCAGCAGCAGCATAAGATGATAAGGCAAGAAGCCAGATCCAGGAGATTGACAATGCTGTCTCAGTCTTTAGACTTCGCCCCTCAGCTCTTGTCAGCAGTGGCTCAGTGCCTAGAAGCCTGGCCGCTAGGAAACTCCATTTCTTCTTCCCTTCCATTCCAGGTTTGCTCACACCCATGACCTGGACAGTTCTTCCCCACTCCTGGCTGACTTAGGTCCCCGATTCAGCACAGTGAAATCTTGCTCTCAGCCACACTGGCTCCTGGCTTGTCTTGGAGGGATCTGAAGGATAATATCGTGTCTCCTCCCTCCTCCCTCCTCCCTATCTGATGCCTGCCTTGTGCTGAGGTATTATTAAAAGAGCTTTCTGACAAGCCTCCCCTTCACTCTGCTTACAGGACCTTTGTTCCTGGAGGATGTATTAATTAAGGTCTCACTTTATCCTGATTTTGTTGCATTTGATTTCCTGTAATTTTTTTAAACTGTGGCTAATTACACTCCCTGACTCCAACAAAAAAGACTGCAGGCAAAATAAAGAAATTTCCAAATACAGTAAGTCCTCACTTAATGTCATCAATAGGTTCTTGGAAAATGCCACTTTAAGTGAAATGACATATAGCAGGTCCTTGAATAATGTTTGTTTGATGTCATTTCATTATAACATTGATGAGAAGAAGAAATTGGTTTCATTAGACATTGTCTCACTCAAAGCTGCAGTTTCCAAGAACTTATCAATGATGTTAAGTGAGGACTTACTATATTGAGAATTTGACACCAACAGAGTTCCCTATAAAAGAACTTGCACAGAATATACTGTGGACAGAAAAAATATGACCTCAGATAGGAGGTTTGTGATACAAGAAGAGAAAATAAGCAAATAAAGTAGTAAATATATGGGTGATCTAAAATATCATTAAGTTCAGAAGCAATATCTTATAGGGTTAAAAAAAATAGAACCATGATATCCAATAGCAGTAATATGTAAGCCAGACAGATAGTGATTAAAGTCAAAGCTCTCTAAAGTTCTTCTATTTTTTTAACAGGAAGGTAAAGATCTTAAATATCGATGCTACTTTTTGTGTTTCAAAATTTATAGGATGACAACTAAAGCAATAAAATTTGTATTAGAAGATACTGCTTTAAACAATAGATCCAAAAATATGAAATGGCTGAAATACAATGGAAATGTATTTCTTGTTCATGTGACAGTACTGAGCAGGTGAAAAGGTCCTTGGAGTGGTTCTTCCTCCACAAAGATTTCTTTTTCCATTGGTGTATAATACCATACTATCTTAATTACTATAGGTTTCGAATAGTTCTTGATAATGGCAAAATTAGTTCTATTCTTGTTTCTCTGATCATAAACACCTATTTTAGTCAGCTTTTCAAGTTCCACAAAAAAACGCCTTTTGAGACTTTTATTTGAATTGCATCGACCTATATATCAACACGTTGAAAATATTGAATTTACTTCTCCATAAACGTGGGTATTTCTCCCCGATTATTTAGACTTCCCATTGCTTATGTACAATGCAGAATTTTTACCTTCTCGTCAAAAGCCTGACACATTTTTTGTAATGTTTATTTTATGGCATGTTGTACTTTTAGAAACTGTAATTGTTTTCTTTTACATTTTCTGTTGGTTACTATTATATATAAATGCAATTGCTTTTCATAGGTTGCTTTTTTTTTACATACAGCAAACCAGAAAACCTGCTAAATTCTCTTCTTAATTCTAGATATTTTGAGTTTTCCGTGCAGACCATAACATCATCTGTGAACAATATAAATTTTTGTTTCTTTCTAATCTAAAAGGTATAAGACCTTTCATTTCTCTCTCTTTCCTTACTCTACTGGTTAGGATATGCAGTCCAGTATTGAAAAGTTATAGCAATCACTTTTTGTTGTTCCTGATTTTAAGGGGGGATATTTTCAATGTTTAATTATTAGTTATGATATTTGCTATATATTTTTGAAGATACTCTATATCAAGCAAAGGAAATTTCCTTCTATTCTTAACTTGCTAAGAATTTTTATAATTCATGGATAATATCTTCAACAAATATTAATATTTTTCTGCATCTGTAGAGATAACCATATGCCCTTTCTTCTCATTTATTTTGGTACTATGAAAAATTATATTAATTGATTTTCTAATTAATTAAATCCTGTATTGCTGAGGAAAACTCATCTTGGATATTTTTGTCATTTTTATATATTGCTAGATTTTGGTTAGGATTTTTGCACCTACATATTTGTAAGAGAACTAGGCCTGTAATTTTCCTTTATCACATTCTCTCACATTCTGTCTGTCAAGTTTTAGTATCAAGGTTATGCTAACCTCATAAAATGGATTGGTAAATGTTCCCTCTATTTCTATAATCTAGAATAGTTTGTGTGTAACTAGAATTATTAGTTCCTTGATTATTCAGTAGAACTCATTTGTAAAATAAGGAGCTAAGTATCCAACTTAAGAGGTGAGAAAAGACTAGAATAAACACACAGAAGGTAAAAGGAAGAAGTAAATATAATAACAAAAATAATGAAGTGAAAAACATAAAATAGTGTTAAAGCCAAAATTTAGTTCTTTGAAAAAACAAAATAGACAACCATATAACAAGATTAATCATAAAGAAGAAACATGACAAGAATGAACCATACTAGGAATGTAGCCACAGATGCTGTAGGATTTTATAAAGTAACGAAAGGATATTATAAATTACTTTAAGGTAATAAATTTTGAAATGTAGATGAAAAGGACAAAAATCCTAGAAATATGTAATTTACCAAACCTGATTCAAGAAGAAATAGAAAAGCTGATAGTCTCATAACCATTAAATCAGTTTAATCATTAGATAAGTTTTCCCAGAAAGAATACACTCTAGGTCCAGATGGTTTTCCATATGGGGAAAAAAAATTTATAAATTCTGGATGAATTAAAAACATAAATGCAAAAGGCAATATCTAAATATGGAAGATATATCTAATGTATCTAAATATCTGTGTGACTTCAGAATATAGTAGAAGTTCTTTAAAAAGATCCAAACTACATTAAGATCATCTGTTCAATAAAAGAAACCTTAACACACAAAGAAAGGCCTTGAACTGGGAGAAGATATTTGCAACATAAGCAACAGAAAAAAGTTTAGTATTCAAAACATATGAAGAACTCCTGGGTGTAGATAAGAAAAAAGACAAGCAAGCTAATTTTTTAAAAAGTGGGCAAAAGACTTGAACAGAAAAAGAAATATAAATTTAATAAATTTCCAATAAACATTAAAAGATTGCTTGACCTTATTTATAATTAGAGAAATGCAAATAAAAAACACAATATGGTATTACTTCACATACCTCTAACAATAATTAAAATGGTGATGAAATTAAGTGTTGGCAAGGATATGAAGCAATTGGAACTCTTCTGGGTATAATCAGTTTGAGAAACAATTTGGTATTATCTGGTAAAGTCCAAGATGCACTCACCTCATTACCTAGCAATCCCATTTCTAGATACAACTAGCTAGAACTAGGAAATTTGTTGGTGAATATTCAATGTTTTTAGTAAGAAATTTAGGAGCAATGCTTTTAGTAAGAAACTGAAAAAAGCCCAAATGCTCATCGATATAAGAATGCATAAATAAATTATGGCTTATGTA
The DNA here is from genome assembly GCA_008086735.1 of Cheirogaleus medius. Taxonomy (NCBI): domain Eukaryota; kingdom Metazoa; phylum Chordata; class Mammalia; order Primates; family Cheirogaleidae; genus Cheirogaleus; species Cheirogaleus medius. The sequence continues at coordinate 5,875,455 of VBSM01003185.1, forward strand.
TAAATACAGTGAAAATTAACAAACTACTGCTTTATATAACAGCATGGATGAGTCTCAGGCATTCACCATAAAATGAAAAAAGCAACTCTCAGAAATCATACAGTATGACTCCATTAATATAAAATTGAAAAGTATTAAAAGCTAAACAATATGTTCTTTAGAGATACAGAAGTATGTGACAAAACTACAAAGAAAAGTACATTGTAAACACAAAATTCAAAGTAGTGGTTACCTTAAAGATGGGAAGGAAGATAATCAGATCTGGAAAGTTCACATGGAGGTGAAACTCATCAGTGATGCTCTTGTTAAAATGGTGGTACCGTGTGTTTGCATTGTTATTCTTTTAACTTATGCACATTTCATAAAGATAATTTTTACTCTCTTTGATATTTAATAAAACACATTTTATAGAAGAAAAAAGATAAACTTGGAGGCTCAAATCAGAAGTCAAACACTTAACTCATAAGAGTTACAGAGAAAAAGAACAGAGAATATAATAGCTCCCAGGAATAGGGCGGGCACGGTAGCTCGAGCTTATATTCCTAGCACTACCAAGGCAGGAGGATTGCTTGAGCCCAGGAGTTGGAGGTTGCAGTGAGCTACGATGATGACACCACTGCACTCTGCCCAGAGTGACAGAGTGAGAGTCTGTCTCAAAAAAAAAAAAAAAAAAAGAATAGCTTCCAGGAACAAAGGATATGAGTAAATTAAATGGGCATGCCAAGGCATACAAATATAAAATTTCAGAACATTAGGATACAGAGAATGTTCCAAAAGTATACACAAAAGTATTAGAAAACAGAATGGCCTCAGACAGCAATACTGAAAGCCAGAAGACAGTGGAACATCATCTTCAAATTTCTGAGGGAAAGTGATGTCCAAGCTAGAATGCTATAGCCAGACAAATGATCAATCGAATGTGATGATAGAATAAACATACTTCTAGATAGGCAAGATCTCATAAAGTTTGCCTCCCAAAGTTTACCAGCTCAAGAAACTACTGCAGGATGTCTTCCGGCAAAAGAAGGGAAGAGACCGTGAGGAAAATGTGGGTCGTAGAAATAGGGAATCCAACATAGAAGTGAACAAATGATGTAGATTGCAATGATATCTCCAAGGGAAAATGGTACTGATGCATTATCTAATGGGTTTAACCACATTGAAAGGAATTTTGAAGTTTTCTTAGAGAGTTTAGAGATGAATTGGTGAGAGATATACTTATTAATAAAAAGCAAATAAAAATGGGTGATTTGTAACTCTGGGAATATCCAATGTTAGGAGGTAAAATGGAATCAGTATCTATTGTCTGTTATGAACAATATTTGCCTAGTTTAAATAATATAAACACTGAATCTTGATTTAACCAAAAACTATGTTATAAATATATTAGAGGCGGGAGAAGAAAAAGAATATGCTTAGGGAATTGTTTGAGATAGCTAAATTCTATTTTTTCATAGTAGCTAATGGCTAATTCTACAATTGAAAACTTAAGAAATAGCAGCAATAACATTCTGTACAAAAATATGTAAAAAGATTCCCAAGAGAAACATACAAAAGATTTGTAAGTAGTGGCCTTTGGGAAGGAGAAAATGGGATTGGGAGGAAGGGGCAGGTGATTCAGTGTTCCAGTTTAAGACTAGTCATGCTATTTTAGTTTTAAAAACAATGTATTTATAGAAAAAATTAAGAAATAAATGCAATGTTCACTACCTTGTTAGGAGTTTGGATTAGCCAGGTGTATGCATTTGTCAAAACTTAATGAATGTACACTTTAAGATTTGTGTATTACATTGTATATCAATTTTACCAAAGAAAAATCGGTAAACAAATATCAAACTCTAGCTAATAATGTGCCTACTGATGTCTGTAGTTTACTTTGAAATTCTTAAAAAAATAAGATAGCAGGATGGATAAATACGTGATAAAACAAGTATGGTAAAATGTTGATGGTCGTAGAATCTATGTGGTGGGTATGTGAGTGTTCACTGTAAATTTTTTCAGTTTTTAAGTTTCATAATAAAGTGTGGGAACCAATAAAAATAAATGCAACACTCAAAAGAAATTCAAGAGAGAATGTTCTGTCTGGTGTACAACGAGGTATCCTTTAATCTTCAAGTGCCCCTTGCTTTCCAGAAGCATTGTGTAGCCATTTGACCTGCACACAACTGGTCAAATCAAAGAGGGCAGTGATACGTGAAGAGTGAGGGCAGGCTGATATTTCTTGTTGGCATTTTTACCAGTTTCCCTACGGGACATGTGTGTGGGTCAATGTTGAATATTTAATCTCTCCTAACAGGATTTGTCCTCTGGTTCTGAGTATCCCTGTTGTCACGTGCCCATCTGTCTCTTAGCTCCAATTGAATCGTAAACTCACCCATGCTACAGTTTGTAAGCTCCAGGGTCATATACCCAGTGGCTCATCAATATCAGTTTTGCTCTAATAAACCACAGAGGGAAAGTAGCTCTTTGGAATAATAGATTTCAGAAAGGTATAAGCTGGGCTGTCTGAGGAATCGAATCATACAATTTTCATTACAATGACTCTTAGGGCTTGAATCCAGTTTGGTCATTCTGTAGATATAGAAACCGAGGCAAGAGATCAAGAGACATACCCAGGGTGATATTGCTATTTAGTGTGGATATTCTTTGTGGCCATTTTAAACTATTAAGCTTATGGGATGTGAATGCACATATACTTGAATAAACAACCACCCTTTTCCCAAAACTGTGCTTGACTAAAAAGGAACTGAGGAATTTAAGAGACTACAGGATCCTTTCCAGCCTGTCTGTGGGGTGAAGTGGGAGCGGGGGAAACGTAGGTAATGCAGTGCTCCCCCATACTCAGTTTACAACCTCAATTAAAGGTGTCTTTGGTGAATCTTCTGATACACGCTGCCTTGTGAATGAACCTCGAGAACAGTATGCTAAGAAGCCAGACACAAAAGGCCACATGTTGTATGATACCATTTATATGAAATGTCCAGAATAGGCAAAAACATAGACACCAAAAGCAGATTGGTGGTTACCAGGGGCTGGGGGAGGGCAAATGGGGAGTGACTGCTTAATTGATACTGAGCTCTATTTTGGGATAATGAAAATGTTTGGGAACTAGGTAGAGGTGATTACACAACATAGTGAATGTATTAAATACCAGTGACCACCAAATATCACTTTAAAATGATTCATGTTATGTAAATTTCACTTCAATTAAAAAATATACCTCTAGGGAGAGAGAAAACAATGTGGCAAAATGTTAATATTAATAATTTGGCAGATCTAGGTAGATACAGGCCATTCAGGGGTTATCGATGCCAGCCTACCAACTTTTCTGTTAGGTTGAAAATTTTTCAAAATAAAAACTTGATAAAAAATAAAAATATCTTTAGACAGTTGAGACATAACTTCCTGAAAGTGCTAAATTGAGGTCAACACCTGCAGTCAACAATTCGTACAGTTAAATATGTGTCGTTTGATCACTGGCATGTCAAAAATAGGAACAACTATGACTTTGCTGGCTAGTAAGTTGTCTAGCAGTGAAAATCACTTTTTAGGAGAGTCATAATCCCACACTGTTTAATGTGGGAGCCTATTCATTAAGATGCATATTTCTGAACAACTGCCTAAGAAAGGTTCATCGGGTGCCTCTGAATAGGAGGTACTATCATTTGATTTAACTGAAAGATCTGAGTTTTTGAAACTAGGTGTGTATATTCTGGCTTTGTCATCAGCAAATGAGTCTTACATCTACTGATGACAAAAAGCAAGAGGGTGCAAGCTGCCAGTGTCACAAGAGAAACATTAGCGACCCAAGTGACCATGTTGACCCTCGCACAAAGTGTTCTGAAAAGCAGTAATGTAGAAATCATCACGCATCCTATTATATAACCTCATGATGACAAGATAGGATGGCTTGTCTTCCTCTGTCACACACGGTGTTGGACGGAGTTACACCTCCCTGGTTCTCTATGAGCCGATGACTTAATTCTAAATTCTTGATACAACAATCGCTGAGGCTTGAGACAACAAATGGACCTGTCTACATAGGGTGAGAGGTTACAAAAAAGTTCACAAAGGCACATAACATTGCACAATGATTTGAATATCATAACACTGCTGACCTGTACACTTAAAAAATGGTTAAGATGATAAATTTAATGTTATATGTTCTTTTTACCACAGTAAAAAAAGACACATAAGGCTGAAGTTTTATTTTTAATGCAGCAGACCTGAGAATTACCTCTCTTTTGTCTAAAACGAGGTACGCTGCCAATCTTTAAATCTGATGCGATTTAACACACTCCAAATGAAATACAATCTGCTTCTACAGAGGGGGAAAAGCTCTATAAAAACACTCAGATCCCTGCACAAATCTTGGTTGAGTAAGAAAAATGGACATAAGAATGGATTAGTGGCAGAAGGACATTAAAAATAGAAAAGAACTATTGATTTGAAGGTGTTGCCTCAAGAGATAAGTAGCAATAAATATTGAAGAGCAGTGGTCTCTATACTTCGGATGATGATGTGAACTGATCTATTCTCCGTTAGGGTTTACTTGTGCTTTGGAAATGTAATTTATTGCTTATCTAGACACTGCTTTGGGATTTAACAAATCATTAAAGGTAATGGAAGATTCTGTTTAAAAATATAACTTTTGTAGAGTGAAAAATAAAAGAATGCTCTACTCAAATAACTGAGTTTTTTTTCTGTGAAATTTTGCATTTTCCCAGAATTTTGATCAAGCACATAAGAACAAATCCATGTTAAATCAACAAGGCCTAATAAGATCTCTAATATTCATCTATTATAAGGAGATCATCATTGAGGCTCCTGAGTACTTGAAATGTGGCTAGTCTAAATCCAGATGTGCTTTAAGTATAATATGTACACCAGATTTCAAAGATTTACTATAAAAAAGAATGTAAATATTCCATTCATACTTTTTATATTGATTGCATGGTAAAATGATAATATTTCAGATGCATTGGGTTAAATAGAATATATTATTGAAATTAGGTTTATCTGTTTCTTTTCATTTTTTTAATGTAGCTACTAGAAAACTTAAAATTACATATGCATTTAGCATCACATTTCTAGTGTATAGTACTGTAAAGACCATTGGCATTTTCTATCCCCATTCTCTCTTGAAATGTGTGTTGTATGTAAACATACACATATGTAGATAATATATCCTGATTATCAAAGTAATATATGTTCTCTTTTTAAAAGTGGAATATGTAAAAAACACCACGAAAGAAATACCCAGAGATACACATTCTTTTCTCTTTAATTAAAACATCTCTGTAAGCGTGACTTTTATGAACACACCACAATTTATATTAGACATTCCACTGGTAAATGAATCTACACAAAGTAGTTTGGCACTGGGGATGATTCAGACTGGCCACTTGAAAATTGCTTTTGTTCCTCAGAAATTGTTTCCTAATGGATTTCTCCTCCATTTAGATTTAAAAATGCAAAAATGTAAGTCACTGTACTTAGCTCTGCAAATCTCAGGGATGACTTGGAAATGACTTTATCAGTTATACCATGAAAAGTGATCTCTGGCTAAAAAATTGCCAAGGATTGGAGAAAAATTACACTCTCAGCGTATTGGTATGACTGAGCTGAAGAAGCAAGAATCTTAAATAACATCGGACTTGGTAAAACAGGGGCTGAGATATTTTTTTAAATGCAGGAAATATGATTTTTAAAAATCCATTTTCGCCTAGCTTTAATCCAACGGTGTAATCTATCAGTTGGTTAGAATGGAAGTTTTTCTACCTCAGTTTCAATACACAGACATCAGACACCAAAGTGAGCAGGAAGCAGACAAACTCCCACAGACAGAGACTACAGGAGAGAGAAACTGCCTAATTCACACCTAAGGAAGCCCAGCTGGAGGGCTGGGGCCTGAGGCATCTAGAACACGAGAGAAGGGCTGGCCAATTGCTCTGGGGGCCAGGTAAAGGAAGGCGCTACTGTGTTGGATGGGCTTGAAATCCGGACTTTGTCCAGTCAAGGGATATGGGAGTGGCCTTCCGGGCTCAGATGACAGCCCTATGGCTCACTTGGGTCCTGTCCATCAGGACCCCCTACAGGGAAGAGAGCACCTTTTTCAGCTTTTTAGTGGAAAGGACTAAACAGATTCCTTCAGCTGTTGTAGAGGCTGTTACCTTCCTTTTAGCCAAATGACTTGTAAAATCTTTGTCCAAAATCATTCGTGCATATGATATAACCAGCATATTGGGGAAGACTGACTCCTGTTGGAATGTTTATTTCACACTACCAGTTGCCCAAATCCCCAGGGCTCAAAGCTCCTCTGTCCTCAAAGCCCCTGTCCAGTCAGTCCGCTCGTGCGGGTCCACGCGGGATCTTTACTGCGCCTGCGCCCGCGCCTGCGCACTTTGCTAGCCTCTCCACCTGCCACTCCCTGACGGATAGGCCCGCAGCCCTTTCATCCCAACTGGTCCCAGATGCTCCTTACTTGTTCTTCTTCTGCTCACCGCTCCACTCCACCACCCCATTCCTGTGCCGCTGAACACATCTGACATTGCACTGCCACATTTCCTTTCCCTAGTGCTGTGGTGTTCCTGCTCCAAAACCTTAAATGCAATGATTTTTAACTCCAGGGCTAGGTAGGGGTCATGTTACGTGGGAGCAGGCAGTGATGAAAGGGGGTGGGGAATGGACTGGGGGGACTTTATACATACACTTTCCTAAGAGATTCTTCTGCACCTCTTCTCCCCATCTCTTTTTCCCACCCCAAGAGAACCGACAATGGTTGCTACCAATGGGGATATGTCGCCTGTGTGACTGGTGGAGAAGCAGAATTAACCAAGGCTGTATTAGTTAAAGGTAGCATTGGCTCTGTACCAAATAAACCTTGAATACTCAGTGGATTCCTTTCTCACATTACAGCCTAATGTGACCAGCCTCTGTGACCCTCTTATTGAGAGGGTCCTTCCACATTTGGGGCTCTGCCCTCCTCATCTGTAAAGTGCTACAGTAATAGTATTCTTGTGAAGGGTCGTTGTAATGGTTACATCTGTGAACATAGGTCGAGGACTCAGCACATTGCTTGGTTCATAGGAGGCGGTCTATATTTCTTTCTCTCTTTTTTTTTTTTCCTCAGGAGTCTCCCTGGTAGATCAGGATAAACTCTATGCTAACCTGTCTATGCACCATACCAAGCTTGCTCTGGGCATTTTGAAGCATGAAGTTAACCTTTAGAATCTTTTTATCATCCCATTAAGTTTTGTTCTCCTACCTAGGGGAAGGAGGCTCTTGTTCTCAGCCACTGAAGTTGGAAAAGCTTTGATCCCTTTACTGCTGCTTGCCATTCAATATTCCCAAGTTCCCCTCACTCTGACTCTAATCCCCCAAGGGCTGAGATGTAAAAAGACTCCGACGTTATTCTGCAACAAGTGGCATCTGTGTCACCAGGTGATTTCTATAGACAGAAATTCCTCCTCAAGACCCAATAGAAAGAAACGCCTTTATTGGAGGGATCGCAGGCATGGAAAGAGGTGACAGAGGAGACATTTTGTGGGGGTGAGGGGATACCTGCCAGGTGGTGGAGGCTAGCTCTGCTTCTCATTCTATTCCTCTCCTTTCCTTCCTTTACCTTATGCCAAAAAGTTAGTGTAAGTAGCCCCTTTCTCATGATAAAATCACTGTCTTAATTTTGGGCCTAAGAATACTACAGAAGAAATCCAATTTTTTTTTTAAAGAAGTAGAGAATTTTTTGAGGATATGTCTTCCAGGTATTTTTAGGCAGGTATCCTTCATTCACTTACTCATTCATTCATTTATGTATCCATTGCTAATCTTGTGGTAGTTTTAAAAGATGGCCACAAATTCTTTGATATTCCTCCCATAAATTGGTAGCATCTAATTATCCTAATCTAGGATGGCCCTACTTGGAAGCAATAGAATGTGGTGGAAGTAATGCTATGTGACTTCCAAGACTTTGCCAGAAGAAGCCTTGCAGCTTCTACCTAAGTCTCTTTGAACACTTGCTCTCCAGATGCCTCCCTCTTGGGACCCAGCCACCAGGCCATATGGAGAGGCAGGTATAGGTGCTCCAGTGGACAGCCCCAGATGAACTCTCAGCCCACAGCCAGGATCAACTGCCAGACTTGCGAGCCAGTCATTCTGACTGTCCAGCCCCACTGAGGTTCCAATGACTGTAGGCACAGAAGACATCTGACTGCGATCATGTAATAGATCCCAGTTATAGCTGTTCAACCGAGCCTTCCCTGAATTCCTGACCCACAAAATGGTGAGCATGATAAAATGATTGTGTTAAGCCCCTAAATTTGGGGGTAATTTGTTAAGTAGCAATAGATAACTGGAATATATATCGTGTTTAATTTTTTTAATAATCTGGTCTTTTTATCAGAAGTTTTGTTTCTAGCAAAAACTAAAAGTTTGCTTGGGCTGATAAAATATCCTTAAACCAGGCCAGGAGTGGTGGCTCACGCCTGTAATCCTAGCACTCTGGGAGGCCGAGGCAGGCGGATCGCTCAAGGTCAGGAGTTTGAAACCAGCCTGAGCAAGAGCGAGACCCCATCTCTACTAAAAACAGAAAGAAATTAATTGGCCAACTAAAATATATAGAAAAAATTAGCCGGGCATAGTTGCACATGCCTGTAGTCCCAGCTACTCGGGAGACTAAGGCAGAAGGCTCGCTTGAGCCTAGGAGTTGGAGGTTGCTGTGAGCTAGGCTGATGCCACGGCACTCTAGCCTGGGCAATAAAGTGAGACTCTGTCTCAAAAAAAAAATATCCTTAAACCCTTTCAAACTTTCTTCCTCAAGAGAAAGAGAAGAGGCAGGTTTCAGCAGATCTTTCAAAAACATAGTCCCTGATATCAAACTTTTACCTTCCTTCCAGTGTCTCAAATAGTGACTATGAAATAACTCAATGCCCTCATATTCTCTCAGAAAGCATACTTTGGGAGAGAGAAGGGAACACCTAATTTCAACTGAATAAAAGAGTGTTTGAATATTCTGGCAAAACATGTTGCAAGAGAAGCGCATTGGCTTTTCACTGAGCCACCCACCTAAAGTGTTACATTTTTGACACATTTTGAACATACCTGACCTGTGATGAAGCAGAGTGTGTGTTGCCAGCAGAGAAATGTCTCTAAGAATAAGAATTTTCCAGATTAATGGGGCCTAGAAGTTATATGTAACAATCATGAAAACCAAATGAGAACACAGCATCTTTTGAAGTCCCATGCTCCATATTATTTGCAATTGGCTACTGAAGTGCCTTTTGACGATGTTCTTTATTTTAAATTTTCCAAAATAAGTCTAACCCAAAGCAAAGGATATTGTCAAAATAGTGTTCAATAAAAGGAAAGAAAAGAATGTAAAATGTAGCAGCAACAGAAATGTTCATGCAAGAGAATCTCCCTCTTGCTCAGGCTGGTCTTGAACTCCTGAGCTTAACTGATCCTCCTGCGTTGACTTCCCAGAGTGCTAGGATTACAGGCATGAGCCACTGTGCCTGGCCAACCCCAGTAATTTTTATACGGCCTTTTCTTTTTTCTTCAAACCCCAGAGCCTGGATTTAGGAGTCTGCAGATATGGTAAGGAACAGGTCTCTGTTCCTTAATGGCTGTGAGACTCTAGATAGGTTACTTAACCCCATTCAATGATAGTTTCCTGATCTGTAAAATGGGGATAGCAAGATTTAACTCATAAGATGGTTGTGAAGATAAAACAGCATATAGAAAGTGTTTAATGTGATTCCTGGCTTATAGTAAGTACTGACTAAATGGAAGCTATTACTGTTACAGGTACTAAGTCAGGGCCAGAAATAGCCTGATGCTTCCCAGCACTAGGGTTTATGATCTTTTCACAACATTATGGGCAATGTCTGTAAGTAGAGAGTTAAAATATTGAATAGGCTGTAGACTTAACTAAACCAAACCCACTTAAAATGGCCCATCATGCCACTACTTTACAAGATACTCAAGAGCCAGTCAATTCTCTTCCGGACAAACAGCCTTTCCTCATCTTAAAATAGGCAGAATGACTTTGGGGATCAAAGCTGATCTGGCTTAAAAACCTGAGCATTTCTTATTTCTACATAAATTAATAATTCAAAACAAAATTTCTAAATAAAAAGCTTCCATTCCGCTAAAAACAAGAGCCCACTAATGGATGCCTCTAAACTTAGCAAGCACGCCCGGTGAGCCATCGGCAGGCAGGCTTTTGTTGTTTCTCTCATAATGCATGCTGATGGCGGGGCATTGGCGGCATTGATGGCAGCGGGTGTGACCAGGCAACAGTGCAGAACCAACTTCTTCCTGGGCCGTGGATTCTAACACTATCATGGCGGACTTCTAATCCATTAATTGCCAATGAAAAAGTAAAGGGTAACAGTGATGTGTTTTGACATCAACAGTTTCAAACAGCCTAATGAGACATACTAGGATGCCTTCCAAAATTGATGAGCTCACCCATTGATGGGAGTAACCGAAGAAAATGTTCAGCACAGCTGAGATAACCCAACAGTTCTTTCCTGAGCTGTTCATGAATCCTGAAACTGGAGTTCACTTGAAGTTTATTGGGTTTTTTTATTTTTTATAGTTGGAAGTGGAAAATGCTTTTAACTCTTTCAA
>VBSM01003185.1:5886180-5908260 GCA_008086735.1 Cheirogaleus medius
TATTCCCTTACAAACGTGTTGCCCTTCCCTTCCACCTCCACCAAACACTACTCCAAACTTGGCTATTTGGGAGCGTCTCAGGAACATTTCTGTGCTGCTGTCACCCACCTTCTTCCCTCCCTCTGTCAGTCAGAGTTTGTCCCACAGACTAATATTAACTTCCCTGCACTTCAGGTTAAATCACCTGCCCTTTGAGCAGCCGCAGGGAAAACCAGATCCCATGCCCTGTGGTGGGATTCATCCCCGTCTGGAAATGGAACCAGAGACCTCGGGGGCGTTGCAGGCAGCAGGCGCTCAGACATGGTCTCTATGAGGGTGACTGAGGTCCGGAGAACCCATGGCAACGCATAAAATATGTCCGCTACGGATGCGCACCTGAAATGACAACTAGGGACATTTACAACGTTAGCCTTCAAGGGGAATCAAACCCGGCAGGGTTTATTTTCAGGAACCAAGGTTATTTGTGCCTAATGATAATTATACTGAAGGCCCCGGGTGTGACCAATCAGACCGTGTGGGAATCCTAACAGGAGCAGCTGTCACTTTGCTGGGTCCCCTCTGACAGACTCCTGCCAGGCTCCTGGATGCGCAGGCAGGAAGTGAGCATGTTGGCAGGGGCAGCTGATGATCTGCCGGAGTTTCTTCAGGGTCTGAATCCTAGAAGGAGGCACAATTGGTGCCATCCTTGCTGCATCCTAAGAAGGGGCTAATCCTGGAAGTGGTGTTTCTTCTATGGGTTTCCCTCCCGCTAGTAAGCACCCCTTCTGATCATCTGCCCTGCTCTGTGTTTTCTGGGACAGAACTTTCCATATTGAGTTCCTCAGAACGCTGTGCTCTACCATATTTAATGGCTAATTCACTGAAACAGGCCTCATGGACAGAATGGGTACATGTTCCTTTCTAGAACTCTCTTGGTTTGGAAGCAGACTTCACGGCCTGTGTTAAGAAGGGTCAGAGCCTTCAGCTTTAACCCTGAGTTCTAGGATTAAGCCCAGGGCACACATGACTAAGACAAAGAGTATCACTATCAAAGTTTCAGATTAGTAAACTTAAAAAAAATCCCTTTTTATTTGGAAATACTTTTTGAGTTACAGAAAAGTTGCAAAAATAAAAATACCAATATACCCTTTATGCAGATTCACTACGGTTAACATATTACCCCTTTGTTTTATCATTTGCTCTCTCTAGCTCTGTCTTCAACTCATTATCTATGTAATTTTTTTTCTGAACCTTCTAAGGATGAGTTAAATACATATGCCTCATGGCCTTTTGCCCCTAATACGGCAGTGTGAATTTCCTAAAAGTAGAGATAATCTTTTACATAACCACAGTCTAATTTCCAACTTCAGTCAATTTAACATTGATACTTGAACTAACATTTATATTTCACTTTTGTCAGTTGACCTTGATAATGTCCTTCATAGAATCATTTCCCCTCCGGGACAGGATCCAGTCTAGGGGCAGGTATTGTCCATAGTTCTCCTGACCTTTAGCTTCCATTAATCTGGAATATTTCCACAGCCTTTCTTTGTCTTCTATAACATTGCTATTTTTGAAGAATATTCCCTCCTTTTGCTTATTATTACAGAACATTTTCCATTTGGAGTTTGTCTTGCTCCCTCATGATTAGATTCAGGTTATACATTCTTTGCTGGAAAACTGCATAGAAAGTGTGATATGTGATGTCTGTCTGCCCTTTATTGGTGAGATTAATTTTGATCATCCAAAGTATTGTCTAATTTTTCCATTATAATATCACTGGATCCTTCTCCCCTTGCAACTAATATACACTCTGTAAGGAAACACTGTAGGTTCATGCAGATATCCTGCTTCTCATCCATATGTCCTTCTAGATTTAGAATTCATTGGTGATTCTTGCTTGAACCAATCTTTACCATGAGGGTTACAAAATGATGATTTTTCTAACTCCAAAACCCCGTCCACATTGACCTGCTGGGTTTTGACATTCAATTATAAGTAGAAGCTTTCCTCTCTGCCCTGTTTACCCATCTATATGCCTGTCTGTGTATCCATGTATCTGTCTGATCAGTATGGATTCATGAATTCAAATTCCTATTTTTTTCCAGTGGTTTATAATTCATTACTGTGCTTAATTATGTTGGTCCTCAAATCATACCAGATTTGGCCAGCCGGTTTGGAGCTCCTTCAAGCTGGTTCCTGTATCTTTGTGACAGGCCCCATCATTTTTTTTTAGCACTTGTTTACTTTCTGACATATCAAAATACCCCAGGATCATCTTATATCTACCCTGTCTGAGCCCTAGACTCAATTATTTCTCCTAGGAGCTTTCGCTCCTTTTAGTGGTGAATAGTGTTAGATACCAAAATCTCAGTGCTAGTTCTGTTCATTTTATTGGGGTGTCTTCGCTTCTTGGCCCCTTCATTAGAAAGAGTTAAGCAATATATGCATGCCTACAAACATGTACATACATAGATGCATATATACTTATACATGTGCACATAAACATGCATATACACATACATATACATATTTTAGAAATCATGAGTTTGCATTGATACCTCCAATTCCAATTTATCTCCATAGCATTATTTTTTGCTTTCCTCATTTCATATTTTTATGTCCCTTTTTCCATAGTGAGAGTGCTGGCTTTTGATAACATCAACACATTTACTCATTTGTTCTAACCTATAGTAAATCTAAAAAAGTTTCAGCATTATTTCACTGATCTTACAATAAACAACTCGATATAATGATTTTGGAATTTGTTGTGATTCTTCCCTCACCTCCTGTGCACCCCACCCTGTCCAACACTGAGGGTTTATAGTCAAGCACTATATTTGTAAGCTACTTGGATTAGTGCTTTATTTCCTTTTTTTCTTTCCCTCCAATGTGATTATGACGTTCATTTGATATGGAGTTAGGCTCATTTGTTTCCCTTCACTTTCATTTTAGATTTTTCTTTCCTTCCCATTCTTACTGATTCAATTTAATTTTTCAAATATGTAGAATATTAACATGCTTTCAAAAGTCAAAAGTACACCAAAAGCTACACTCAGGGAAGTGTCACTTCCCGCCATGGCCCTTCCACTCCGCCCCTCTTGTAGGATACCAACTCCAAAGTTTTCCAGTTTATCCCTCTTTTTGTAAAGATAAGCAGAAATATATATGTTTTCTCTTCTTTCTTACACAAAGGTAGCATCCTATATATGCTTTTTCATTTTCTTTTTTTCCATAAAAGCTCTCAGAAATCACTCTGTATCAGTTCGCAGAGATCTCTTGCATCCTTTACCATATTGCAAGGTGCTCCATTGTGTGCATGTGCCAGAGTTTATGCAGCCACTTTCTTATGCTTAGGGATTGATGATGTTTCCAATATTTTGCAGTTGCAAATAAAGGCATAATAAATAACATATCAGTAAACTTTTTAAAAATGCACATCAAGCTCCTTAGAGAAAGAAAGAGGGGATAAAGACAACTAAGAGGACCAGCAGATGTAAAAGCCACCTTGCTCAGGTTGGCCTGGCCCACAGCTGGCATGAGCAGGTCTCTCTCTCCAAGAGTTATACAAGCACCTAACTGTGGTCCTGTCTTTCTAACAGTGATGGAGGATTTTTTAAAACAGTTTTATAGAACTAGCAGAAGGAGCACATAGGATCTCATCTTCCTCATTCCTGGATTCCTGCCTGCCCAGCACCAGTTAAGCTGCCCTCAACTTTTCTTGAAGTGAGTACAACTGCTAATAGCAAGCCCAAAGAAGAGGGTGTGGGGCCACCCATATATTTGTGAGCAGATTAGATAAGCTCTGTTGGCATTTATTATACATTTTGTACACATAGGAAAGAGGAGATATCCCTCTTGGGGACTGGAGTATATTGTATTCCTATTTGCAAAATATTCCAGTGACCCTCCTCACTGGAAGTACATGGAGGATTATACTTCCTTGCCCTGTGGAGCCCAGGAATGGCTCTGTCCCTTGCTAAAGCAAATGATATATAAACAGAAATAATGTGTATCACTTCTGAACAGAAGCTTCGGGATCCAGTTCCAAGTTCACCATGCCTCTTATTTCTCTTTTCCCAGAGACCAATAATGTCCTAGACAGAGGCTGTTCTGAGGACTTCACACAAGAAGAAAAAAGAATATGTACATGAAAATGTGCTGAATGTCCTTAATCATCAGGAAAATGCAAATTATTAATAAAACCACAATGATATCACTTGACATCCACTAGAATGGCTAAAAAATAAAATGACTGCTTCGTTAGCAAGGATGTGAAGTAATTAAAACTCTTATATGCTACTGGTGGGGATATAAAATGGTACAACCACTCTGGAGAATAGTCAGTCAGTTTCTTATAAAGTTAAATATAAACCCACCATATGACCCAGCCATTCTGCTTTTAGGTATCTAACCAAACGAAATGAAACATATCAATAAAAAGACTGGTATGGGAGTGTTTGTAACAGTTTTATTCATAGTAGCCCAAACTGAAAATACCCCAAATATCCATCAGCAAGTGAATGGATAAATAAACTGCAATGTATTTGTACTGTGGAATACTCCTCAGCAATGAAAAGGAATAGATAACTGGTATATAGAACAGCATAAATCATTCTCAAAAATATAATCTTGGGTTTAAAAAGTTAGATACTAGAATATATGCTGCATCGTTCCATTCATATGACGTTCTAGAACAGGTGAAACTGATCTATGGTGACAGAAATCAGAACAGTGGTTGCCTCAGGCCAGGGGAGGGATTGACTGGAAAGGGGGACTCAGGAACTCTGTGTGACGATGGAAATGCTCTATATCTTAATTGGGGTGGTGGTTACACCGGTGCATGCATTTGTCAAAATTCACTGAACTGTACATATAAGATCTGCCCATTACATGTAAAAACAAAAAGTATTTTCTACAAACAAACAAAACCAAAAACTAGAATCTGTTCCTCCAGTCTATGTCCCAAAGTGAAGTTGATGTGCAACAGAGCCAGTCCATAAAAGCCACTGAGATTGTGGAGTCATTTGTTATTGCAGCAAAACCTAACCCATCTTGATTGACACAGGGATTCACTACTCCATTGGCACATTAAAGGGTCTGAGAAGTTTTTCAATAAAGATGCCTGCTTGGCATTATTTAATCCAGTATTTCTCAAGCTATTTTGACCATCTAACATTCTTTTTTTTGAGACAGAGTCTCACTCTGTTGCCTGGGCTAGAGTGCCATGGCATCAGCCTAGCTCACAGCAACCTCAAACTCCTGGGCTCAAGCAATCCTCCTGTCTCAGCCTCCCGAGTAGCTGGGACTACAGGCATGTGCCACCGTGCCCAGCTAATTTTTTTTCTATATATTTTTAGTTGTCCAGCTAATTTCTTTCTATTTTTAGTAGAGATGGGGTCTCACTGTTGCTCAGGTTGGTCTTGAACTCATGAGCTCAAGTGATCCTCCTGCCTCAGCCTCCCAGAGTGCTAAGATTACAGGCGAGAGCCACCATGCCCGACCTTATCTAACATTCTTTATAGAGAACACCCTTAACACTTTATGAAAGTAGTCCCACAAAACACAATGTGTACAATCTTCAAGGAGATTAGGGAGCACACCCTTTTCTAGAATAATTAAAATATTCCCAGATCTTAGCAGTTTGATGTAAAATAATATCATATTAACATTTATGACCAAATTATGAGGATTCCTGGCCTGTCACTATCCACCCCCCCCCGAAAAAAAAAACCCTCTGATGTCCTTGGACAAGTGTCTTATAAATATTCAAGAAAGTACTCACATTATTCTGAGCTGTCCTTGTCATCAAAGTCCTTACTTCTTGACAGTTGCCACATATGCACCTGTTTCTCTTGTATGAACTGCCATCCTCCATTAGTGGCCAACCCAAGACCCCAGGGTGCCAATGCTATATGGTAGTCTGTGGCAGAGTAGGACTAGGTGGGCATGGCCCCCTTCTGGAGCCAGTATGCCAGAGAGTCTTTGATAAGTGGAGTTCCTTAGACTTAGGCCCTGACCCCTATCTTTCTAGAGTCTCAGAACCTTCATCACATCAGACACAGGGCAGACACCAGGCCAAGGATTCGTCTCCCCTCTCCCCGCTCCAGGTGTCTTTCTTCCTCTTATGCCTCCAAATGGAAAGCACCTTAAATCAACTTGGGCAAGACCAGGGCTGCAGGAATCCCCAGCCTGGTGGTTCTGCTGATAGACTGATTCCTGGCTGGTGACTCAGCTGGGACACCTTGCCTCACGAAGACCCTTCACATCCCCTTGATGGCTCCTCAGTAAATCCAGTAATGGTGAAAGGCAAGGGCCACAATTCTGCTGTCAGAAGGGCATTAAAAAGGCTCTGAAATTTGGTGATTGTTCCCATATCCAACCTGAGGGCACTGAGCCGCTGGGCAGAGGTGGTGACCAATATCACCAGGCAGTAGCCCAGAGCTGAGCTGAGGCCTTTTTGCAGTATTTGAATATCAAGACCCATCTACAGGGAAATCTTTGAAATGTTTCCACCATTGAAGCCATGTTGGGATTCTCAACTTTAGGCCCACTAAGCCCTTGTAGGAAAGAAAGACTTCAGGTGGGTAGTGATGAGTTTATAATGGAGAGAGACAGAGATGGACAGGAGAGGTGATGGAGTGGATGAGGTGAGAATAAATCCCATTCTGGAAATAGCTTGAGATTGAAAATTCAACTGGAAATCAGACCAGGAAGCAAATTCAGAAAATGAATGATGAACGAATTCAGTAATTAAATCAACCTAGTTCCTTTTAATATGATTTTCCCCCTGACAATAATCAGCACTCTAACAAAAGTCTTTGCAAAGTTATCTCTATTTAATTACCATAATTCTGTTTCATGCACAGAGGAAGAGAGGGAAAACAGCGATTCGACTTCTTCATTTCTATTTCTTTCGGTAACATTCCCTGGTTTGTGGGCTGGGGCAAGGTGGGATGCCATTGTTCTGCCTAATACAGAGGTGAATTTTCTGGCTGTTTGATTATAATTTTTGATCTGGATTTGAAAGCTCTTCCCTACCTATGTAACTTACTTGAAAGAACTTGGCTGAAGGCATCTGGGTTGATAAAGGCTTTTTGTAGGCATGCTTCTCAAGCAAACGAAAATTAGCGCTTTCCCTGACAAAGCTTTGCCTTTGGTGAAGTCTCTCTCTCTCTCTCTCTGGCAGAAATGAGATAAATGGGGACTTGTGGATTGGGCTGTAGCTCTCATGCATGCAAGCAGTGTGTTATTGGCTGATTCCACAGGTACAGGACTAAGGAGTAGTGAGAATTCTTAGGGGACACTTCCATGGAATCTTTCCTAAAAGGGGTTGCCCTTCAGCAAAATGTCACGTGGAGTTGCTTTGCCCCCTAGACCTCAATTTCCTCATTCTTCAAGATTTCTACAAAAGAAACCAATGTCCTGCTTTTGCCCTCTTTCTGCACCCTTGTAAGTGCATGCTCCAGAAGACATAAAGGCGAACAAGCCAGGACACCTTGTTCTGATGCCTCCTACCAACGGTACTTTCATACAACTCACATTAGTCATCTCTCCTCTAAGCCACTGTCTGGGGGCGAGCATGGGCACCCTGAACCGTCCTGTATGCCTGACTGAGTCAATCATCTTTTCTTATAATTAACTCATCAGGTTGGCGTTTGTGATAAGAAGTGGAAAAGTAGGGAAGACAAGAAGTGTCTGAAACTGTGATTACCTGCAGTGACAATTTTCCTTAAATATATATTGTTTATTGGAAGATATTTACCTAGTCTATGGCCATACCACCCTGAATGCTCCCGATCTCATCTGATCTCAGAAGCTAATTGGGGTCGGACCTGGTTATAGTACTTGGATGAAGATATTTACCTAAATCTTCTAACCTAGATAACATTTGATCCCAGATAGTAGTGCTCTTTCAAACTTTTTATTAATATACAGTATATACTCAGAAAAGTGCATCTAACCTAAGTGTACAGCCCACTGAATTGTCAAAGCCTAAACACCCTCGCAGCCAGCACCCAGATGAAGAAACAGGATGGTGGAAATGTAAGAAAATGTAAGAAACCCACACCCCAGAAGCCCCCGCCCCAAGCACTGCAATAGCCTGGCCCCTAAAAGCAGAGATTTTTTCTTGCCAGTCTTTGGACTATATGTAAATAGAACCATACACCATGTGCTCTTTTTCCTGGTTTCTTTCCATCAGCATTATGTTTGTGAGAGTCACCGTTCTCTCTCCATGTGGTGGTAGATTGTTCATTCTCACTGCTGCATAGCAGTATAAATACACCAGAATTTATTTACTCATTTTCCTGTTGATAGACTTTTGGGTAGTTCCCAGTTCAGTGTTGCTAGGAGTAGTGCTGCTATAAACATTCAAGTTCATGTGTTGTCACCAACAGGAGTATACATTTTTGGTGGGTGTATACCCAGGAATTATAGGTCATGGGGGAGATGTATATTCAGCTTTAGTAGATACTGCAAACAATTCGTTTGTAGTTGTAGCAATTTACATTTCCACCAGCAGTGATGAGGGTACCATTTGCTCCAGATCCTCTCCTAAAATGTACCTAAGCAGGTGGCCTACTTACTGGGAGATGTGGTACATTCTACTGGCTAAAAGTCCAAATTCTGGAACTAGACTATCTGGGTTCCATTTCCAGCTTTATCATTTAACAAATGTGTGACCTTGGGCACCTTACTTCTCTGTGCCTCAGTTTTGTTTTTTCATCTGTAAAATGGGGACAATAATTATCTCCCTCATAGGGTGAAGGATTAAAAGAATCAATGCATATTAGAACATTAAGAATGATGCCTGGCACATAGAAAGCACTCCATAAATGTTAGATGTTATTTTCATTCAAATGTATTGAAATGAACTACCACCAGTGCAATAAGGGAGTTGAGCGTCTTAAGGTTAAAGAAATGGAAAGTTTCCTGCACAACCTGAGGACGCAATCAGATAAGAGCCACAAGGGTCTCTGGAGTCAGCATGCATGATCTCTGGCTACGCAAATCAAAGCTAATTCTTGGGAACCTGAATGCACAAATTAAACCAGAATGTCAGTGCCCTGAAATATTTATAGGGAAGTGTCAACCATGTGTAGAAGTAATATTAATGACCAACTTTGATTTTAATTTATTTTTTTTGCTAGTGAGGCCAGTGACATCTCTTCTATTAAGTTAACTTGCAATAGAACCTCAGTATTAGTGAATTCCTTACAAACTTTATAGACTTTTGTAGTCTATTCCTTGGCAAACACTGTTTTAGGAATTGACATAAATATGGATTTCAGTACAAATATTACACATGTGGATTTAGTAAATAGTCAATGGAAAGGGAAGTGGTAGAGAAGGAATGATCATAGGAGTCACTGGGTAGTAAGTTCAAAGACACACAAAGCTGAGCCTCACCCCATCATCAGGGGTGAGTGGAACTGGTTTTTAATGTTAGATGTCAGCAAATACATTGCCTGTGTCTCCTTTTCTAGTTTAGTGGGACTCAACGCTGGCTGCATATTAGAATTACCTGGGGAGCTTTCAAAACTACAGATGCCCAGCCTCACACCCAGAAATTCTGATTTAGTTCGTTTGGAAGCAGGGCCCAGATGTTTCCATCGCTTAAGCTCCCCAGGTGATTCTAATGTGCAGCCAGAGTTGAAAAATACTGCTCCTTCAGAGTGTCAATAGTGACAATACAGGCGGCGCCTTCTGAATGCTAATCTCTTCCAGTGGGGCAGCAACAGAGTGAAGGCCTGAGTAGTTTCTATGGCATCTGTCTGCTTTGGTCAAGAAAGGTTCCAAACACTGGCTCAATTGGCTATTATCTGATACATTTTCCCTCATACCTATAACTCCATAATATTCTAGTCTATTTTAAGCCTTCCTGTGGTTTTAAAAGCACAATACTTTCCAAGCCAAAGACTTACCATTTCAAATCTCATGGGCTATGATTCAATCCAGCACAGAACTAAACAAGACTAAATGCCCCAATTAGTAATTGGACATTTTCTTATTGATTAAAGAAGATGCATGAAAGTGCATTGAACTGTAAAGCCCTTCATAAAAGAGTGAGATTGTTTTTTATGTTGTTGTTGTTGTTGCTATTACCTGTGATGTAAACTTCAGGAAGTTAGGAGAAAGCAATGGAGTAATCACCATATTTGTACATGGGCACATGTGAATTTGAGTTTCTGGCTCAGCCACTTATTAGCTGTGGGTCCTTGCCCTATCCGAGCTGATGTTTTATGAAAGAGGGGAGCATTGGTACACTTCAGAAGGAAATTTTGTAGATGAAAGGAGCTAATGTAAATGGTGCTTGGCAAGGAATGAGCCATGAGTAAATGGTGGTTACCCTCCTGCATTAGTCAGCTAATGCTATGATGCTGCTGCATAACAAACAACCTCCAAAATCTTAGTGGCTTACCAAAACAACACTTATTTTTCCCACTCATATGTCTGTGGGCCATCTGTAGCAGCTCCGCTTAAGGCTGCCTGCAAATCAGATTGAGGCCTGTTCCACATGTGTCTCATTCTGAAGCCAGCAGCCACTTGGGGCATGCTCTTCTCATGGGAGATGGCAGGAATGCAAGAAGGGCCTGGCAGAAATTTGCAATGCCTTTTAACAACTTAGCTCCGAACTCATTCATTATCACTTCCACCCACTTTTAGAGAAAGTCATATGGCCAACCTAAAAGTCAATGGGACAGTGAAGCATGATTTACCAGTGAAGCCATGGCACAGTGAAGGGAAGAGAAGGAAGAATTGTGGTCATATGATACATCCTACCATATCTCCTTTCTTTCCTGGGTGCCAACAGAGGAGAAAAGAGAAGTAAGGAGATCTGCCTTATACCTCATTTGGGATAGTGTGTCTGGCCTCATTTGTAGAGGTGCTCTGGTACTCACT
Organism: Cheirogaleus medius; assembly: GCA_008086735.1. NCBI lineage: Eukaryota > Metazoa > Chordata > Mammalia > Primates > Cheirogaleidae > Cheirogaleus > Cheirogaleus medius. The sequence continues at coordinate 5,897,065 of VBSM01003185.1, forward strand.
CGGGGGAAGAAAAGCCATTCTTTGCTACAGCAGCCTCCTTTCTGTTCCTCCCTGCCTCCAGGTGTTTGTAATCAGGGACAAACCACTCAGAGGCAATGTAGAATTCACCAGAAGCCTTCTCAAATCTTGCTTGCACTAATACATCTAAACTGATTGAAAGGTAAAAAGAAACAGTAGCAGGTGAAGTTCAGCAAAAGAGACTATACTGTATACCAATTGTCAAGAAACTGGGTCTTTGTCTAAATTCAACCCTTTCCTTTTACCCTTCCAACATCTTTTTTTTTTTTAATTTTTTTTATTCCATCTTGTAATGGGGGTACAAATATTGTTTGGGTTACATACATTGCCCCTACCCCCCACCCCCCCACATGCCAGCACTTCAAGCGAGTCCAATCCCCAGGTGGTCCTTCCAACATCTTTTTAACGTATACATGACATTTATGAGTATTTGCTCTAAATGATGTAATCACCACTCCAATATCTAATGGTGGTATGCTAAGAACTCTTTATTTGAATTCTAACATTTCATTTGAATTTTGAAACTGGATGAATAGGCAGCCCCGTCTCTACTATCTAACCAGAGTGTTCTGGCCAAACGTGTAATGTGGTTAGTAGAGCTTACCAGACATACCATTGCATATTCACTAATCACGAGAAGAGTTTAGTGAAAAGATCAAAGGTGTTTAGCAAACAATAACTGTCATAATTGAGGGTAATTCTGAATGTATTTCAAGACATCAAATCATTTTAAAGTCATCCCCCTAAGGATCTTTGTTGAAGGATATTTAAAAACAGTAGTGTGAGAAGAGAGAGGCCATCAGTGCCTGGGTTGCAGATCTCAAGGCAAGCTACAGAACCATGCTTCTCCAGAAATAGTCTCTAGACCACCAACATCAGAATCATCTAGGGCTGTTGGTTAGAAATGCAAATTCTCAGGCAATCTTCAGACTTGCTGAATCGGAATCTCTGGATGCAGTACCCAAGAATCTCCACTTCTTTATGCACAACAAAGCTTTTGCATAAAATCTGGTGTAGACAGAGGCCCTGCACATTTTTGATTCCAAGTATTGGTTATGGAAAATGTGAGGTTATATTAATCACTCTCACTGATAGATGCAGCCAAAGGATTTTTTTCCATTATTATTACTGAACTTTTTTTTGAAAATTAAGTTTGTTAAAACTCTCACAGAGGGTGCTACTGTAACAAGATTTTTGTGCTTTTTTTAAAAACACTACTTGAGCATTAGAAACCATATCTTCCATTAAGATCCCTACTTTAATATTAAAATAACCATTTTCCTCCCATTTTCTCAAATGCCAATGGCCTACAAAACTTATATAAACATTTTTGGATGACAGAAAAGCAAGTTTTGTGAGTGATGGGGGAGGGTTTTATTTGTGTATTGAATTTAGCACATTTTTTTTCTGATAGATGATAAACTGCCTTTTTATGGTATTTTAGGTGCATGTACTGTCTACAATGAAGGTAGCATAATCACCTAACTTAGAATTATCTTTTCTTTTTCACTTAGCAAGTGCATTCTAGTATTTTTTATCTATGTGCGTGGGATAATAAAAAGCATTAACTGTTTCACTAAATGAATTAAATGGAAGGATGGTTCTGAGAGTTGGGAGAAATATAGAAAACAACTAAGAGCAAGTTGTCAGACCCCCCTCCCTTCCACCTTCTTTCACTTCCTGTTTATTACATTTAAGATTCAAGGCCTTTATCTTAATGGCTTCCAGCTTTCAACTGTATGGAAAATGAATTTGGATCATTTGGAAGATTCTGAAACCTTCTTATGTAATCACTGAGCACAAAGATGCAAAAAGGTGTGGGAACATCTGTTTCCCAGATTAGGAATGTTAACCAGGATATTGAAAAAAATCTATCCCTTTATCTCGCCTTAATCCAATTAGCAAATACAAGTTATTCTAAAAGACTCTGGCAACCATTGCTCAGAGAGGGAAAAACCTAGAAGAGAAATGCAAAAAGGGAATTTTCAGCATCATGAAATTTAAGGACTATCAGAACTACAGTAAGAAAGGTGAAGATAAGACACATGTATTAAGGCTCTCATGTGCTTGGGCTGGAAGTTTTCTCACTGTGTTTTATGACAAGTAAAGATTTTTTTTTTGCTTGAGTGGCAAGGAAAAATAATGTTACCTCCAAAGTGATTCAAGGGAAAAAAAGATTTCCATGTAAAAACAGTAAGATCTTCCCTGACCAACAGGACTGAAATGTCAACAGTGATGATATGCTCATCAAGCATTTAGTTCTATTTTAAAGTTTTCTAAACTGTTTGCCTCAACATAGCCTCCAGCATTTTTCAGAATTCAGGGGAAAGCCCTGGGATTTAAGCTAACATTTTTTGATTCATACACAGATTCTAGTGTCAAAGGTTGAGTGTGCTGTAGCTGAACACAAAATGGCTCTAGCTGTTTGGTTGCTCAGTGATTTTACCCCGAGCGTCCAGCAACTTGGGGTTTTATTACAGGGCTCCTGAAGTAAGGGTCTGATTGTAACCTGGTACTATAATAATAAAGTAAATATCAATAGAACGACATTGGAACATTCAGACAAATGACAAAATCTCTGCTTTTACTGTAAAGCTACTGAGAACCATTTCTGGTTTTGGTACATGTCTATGCATAATTAAACTTTGGATTTTCCCACCAATGCCTGTTTCTAAAACTAATCCTGCACCTTAAAATTGGTCTACGTGGATATTTTGCCTAATTGAAGAGTGAAAGTTTTTTGCCCTAATTTGTTCGTGTTCGTAAAACCTACTGCCTGAAGGACTCTGGGCTCGTGTACGCAATTGTTAACTAGAAAAAATAGAGCAAAATTCCTGGTGCACAGAAAATGCTCTCAATCAGTATTTGTGGAATGAATGAACAAAGGAAAAGTAGTGGCTTTAGACTAGACTAGAACAGCAAATTTGCGCACACACACACACATGCACACACACACAAGCTTTTTTCGGCCATCATAGGAGTGACCTAGAATTCTTTACAATATAAAGCTGAGTTCCAAATAGAGACAAATTAGTTAGTATTTTATTATGACGACAGCATTTAGAAAACCCCCATGACTCTCTGAATCTGTCCTGGAGCACCTCTCTTCGTCCTCCTAATGAATTGCAGACACGTGATCTCCAATGTAGACTGCCAAAGCTTTGAGAACAGAAACTTTGTCTTACATCATCTTTGAAGTTCTCACAGCACCTAATTCAGGGCAGTGGATCTAATACACACTTGAATATTGGTTGAGCTGTACCATATAGGGTTTTTAGAAAATTAAAACTAAAAATAAAATTTAGGGTTGTAGTATGTTAGTGTAGTTTATAGCAATTAGTATTGTATGTGTGATTTTTTGGTGTGGGACATTCAACTTTTCAAAGCACTTTTCTTCACTTATGTTCTCCCTCAAGCCCTCATGGGCTAGGAAGGTGGGTAGACACAATTACGTCTGCTATCCTCTGACTATGTGCAGATTCAGCTTCCTTGTCATACCACCAAACAATTGGTGTGACTTAATGCAGACATTTACCCAGTTGCTTTAGAATTACATGGACAGAAACTGATGGTAGGTTACGTTGCAACACTCCATGTTGAACATTTTGCAGTTAATTGTGTTGAATGTTATTAAAGTAATAGATAACTTTTATTTAGCACTTCCTCTGTATCAGGGATTATTCATTCCAACTTCCTATAGAGAATGTACTTTTACTATCTCCATTTTTCAGATGAAGAAACTGAGGTTAAGTGACTTAAGTCACCTTAAGTTAAGGTCAGATGGCTAATAATGAAACAGCGGTATGGTTCAAACCCAGGCAGTGTGGTACCTGAGGTTTCTCTATCTAGAGTAATATAGCAAAAAGGTAGTAGCATCTACTTTTTTTTCATAAAAGTAAGGGAAATGGTCAACCATGAAATTACAACTCAAAGAAAGTCACCTACAGATCTTTCCACTTTATTAGAGTAATGGGGGAAAAGAAGTGGGTTCTAGACCTCCCAAGACATTAGAGTAACTTAGATAGAAATTGTGAAACTGCATGATTTCTGTCCCGGATATTTGCTCTGACAAGATCTTGGCAAATAAATGCAATCCAAGAAAGAGTTTCAATGGGAATCACTTGCAGGCCCCATATTCTCCAAGAGACAAGAAAGACCCAAAAGGTAACCTGTTCTGCTAAATTAGATAACGTGTATCCAGTTAAGTACGACCAGTCCTCAAGGTCTGCCTACAGTTCCGCAGTGACTAGTAGAGGGAATTTTTCCTCTGGTCTGCTACTAGTCCTCTGACAGCTGATGCACCACGCCCAGTCTCTCCTAGCCTGTTTTCTTCTTGAAGCTAGATAGAGCATCCTTAACGAAATGGGGCGCCTCCATCTTGCTACTTGCAATTGTTAGTATTAGTCAATGCGTTTGGGAAGCTTTCTGGACATAGGCCAAATTGAAGAGAGAGAGAGAGAGATATGAAATGAAATGACACTGAAAGTCCTTGAGAATGTACTGGCATTAGAAAGGCTTTTAAAAACCAATCACTAATTCAATATGATTAATTGTCTTAAAGTAGCTTGTCGGGTGTTTCCTGAGCAGCATTTGAGGTCACTTCAAATGAAGTAAATAAACCACAGCTAATGTGCTGACATTTTGAAGAGAAAAGACAACTGCTAAAAAGGTCCACCCAATTTCCATCACTTACTACAAGTCATTAGAAACAAGGAATGTGTTTATCGATCTAAAGTGGCTCAAACACTATTTTCTTTCTTCAAACTGATTAGCCAGAGGGAAATTCAAGAATGTGCCCTGCGACAGAGACAGAGAGAGAGAGAGAGAGAGAGAGAGAGAGAGAGAGAGAGAGAGAAAAGAAGCTCTTCAGGTGAGAAGCTGTTATTTCTCAACCCTAGGACTGCTCGTCCAAGAGCAACAACTGGGTTTCTATTAAAGCAAATTAATTTTTGCCTCTAATCACACTACTGGGTGAGTTCTAGGGGTCTGGGACTGGAAACATCAGCATAATCTGGAAACCTATCAGACGTGCAGAATCTCAGTGTCCACCCCAGACCTAACTGAATCAGAATGTGCATTTAACAAGATGTCTGGGATTCATACGCACATTAGTGTTTGAGAAGCTCTAGTCTAGGCCAACATGAATTATTATTTAAACAGTCACTAGAAAAAGGAGCTGGTTAAGGAAAGGAGAAAATGTTGCCTGCCAAAAGCACCTTTCTCCAAAGATGCATTGGTGTTGCTACACTTGCTCCTACCCAGTACTCCAGCCTTGGAGTAAAAACTAAACAGTCCCTGTGGCCACGTGGCCCAACCAACGCGAACAAAAGCCGAGTCTGAGTTTGTTAGTTGATATCTAAAATACCAACTAGAGGCAGACTTCAAAGGATAAACTTTAATCTAATTATTACACAGAAATGTTTTAAAAGCATTTTTTATGGCTGTTTACCAGCCACACAGAGTCTGCCAAGGTAGTACAAAACTGTAAGGACAGAGATGCATTTGGTCTTGGAGGGAGAGAATTTATGAAAAATCAGCTAGAGTGAATGCTGGGCTTCAGCCAGCCCAGGCGAGGATGCCATCATGGAAGACTGATGTGAAACATCTGGGCTGGCTTTGGCAGCCACTGTGCAAAACTGTTCGGGGAGAAAGGCTGTGTGAAAATGTTCACACCCACAGCATAATTTTGGGGAAATTTTCTTAGTTTGTTTGATACCGAGTGGACAAATTTCATTTCTCTTATTGGGATAGTTTTGTTCAAATGTCCTGTAAGAAGAGAAATTATTTTCTCCACTTTTCCTTGTGTGCTCTCTCTGAGGGTTTAATTGCTTCTTCTGAGGCTTTATCTGGAATTGGCATGACGAGGCTCATCCCATGGAATGAAGAGTTGTGCAGGCACTGGCTGAGGCTGCAGAAATAATGGACTAAAAATAGACACATATCTCTAACTCATCAAATGGCCATATAGGCTTACCAACCAGAAAATATTCGTAGGAGACCAGTTTTGCTGCTGGCAAACTTGGCCTAAATCACTGTTAGGTGAGTTCATTAACAAGCAAAGCATTTCATTTTTCTTGCTTTAAGTTTTTCATGAGAGAGAAAGTGTGTGCATTTTAAAACCATGAACCTGATTTCATTTTGTTCTTTGGAAAACACTGACCACTTTCACAGGAAAATTCCTGATTATAGTGACACTTTTGCTTGTCTTACCACAGGTCACCTTAGAACCACGGTTCACATAAAATGGACTAATGGAGTCCATTATTCTTTGTTTATGCTTAGCCTGTTATCTGGTTTTGCTCAGTTGGTGGAGATGGGGTTGAGAAAAACAAACCTAACTTTCAGTCTAGTCAAGGAACAATCTTGTGCTTCAAAACACACAAACAAAAACTGCTTTAAAGCAATTCATCCAAACCAACCTGGACTATTTGCAGGGCAAAGGTAGTTGTTATTACTGTCCATTTACCTGCTGGAGTGACTTTTGCATTTGAAGAGCAAAGAGGCGATAGTGTTGCCATGTTTGCAAAACTATGCGAGAAAGGTTGACAATTTATAATCACGTTCACAGCAAAGAACACATTTATCTGAGCATTGGGAGGCTGCTATTTGTGTAGTAACTTAACAATTCTCAAGGTGCAGAAGGTGCCTTCCAGGATGGTCTTCAATGATATCCTCCTCCTGATATTGTGTAATCCTTTCCCCTGGAGTGATGGCTTGATTGGTAGTGACTCACTTCTAATAAATAGAATAAGGCACAAGCAATAGTGTGTGACTTGAAACTTGGGCATAAAAGGCACTTTCTCATTCTCTCTTGCATTCTCTCTCTCTCTTTCTCTCTCTCTCACACACACACACATATCATCATCATCATCGTCACCATCATCGTCCACTTACGGCAAGCCAGCGGCTGTATGTGAGCACTTCAATGGAGAGGCCCACATGACAAAGAACTGAGGCCTCTGGCCAACAGCCACATGAGTATGCTTAGAAGGGGACCCTCTAGCCTCCTGAAGTCTCAGATGGCTGTAGTCATAGCTGATGCCTTGATTATAGCATTGGAAGAGACCTTGAGCCAGAATCATCCAGCCAAGCTGTTCCCTGATTCTTCATTCACAGAAACTGTGGGATAATAAATGTTCTTTGTTTTAAGATGCTAAGTTTTGGGTTAATTTGCTGCACAGCGGTAAATAGCTAACACAGGCGTATTATGCTGCTTCTAGATTTATCCTCTCATTTATTGGGTAGTTACCTATCGAGAGACTAACACATGCCAAGCATTGGCTCGGCAGAGGTTAATCATCTACTGAACATGAGAAACATATATTAAGGAACTCCTGGTTTCCAGGCTCTATATACATAACACAGAAAGAGTTCACACTTGGAAATTTGTGTGTGTGGCTGTCATCTTTGGAAATACAATCTACCACCTATAGTTACTACTATACACTTGCTATTTATATATTAGTGGCTCAATAGATATTTGCAGATTGAATGCCTATGAGTTGTGCCCACTTGTGTGCTTTGAAAATGAAGATGACACTACATATCTCCCTCCCTTACCCCATATATTCACTTAATTGCAAGATCTTTCCAATTCTCCTTTCTATGTGATAGCAGAGCTAGCTATTGGGCCCTTTCAAACACCACACCTCCGAACTGACATTCTCCTAGCCCCTCTGAGAAGCCTTCCCTGACCCCTCCTGGTAGATCTCTGAATGTATTATAACTCTTTCCTGTTGACATTGTCCCACCCCCACCCCACTGGTCTATGTCTCTATTTTTGTGCCAGTACCATGCTGTTTTGGTTACTATAGTTTTGTAGTATAACTTGAAGTCAGGTAAAGTGATGCCTCCTGATTCGTTCCTTTTGCTTAAGGTTGCTTTGGCTATTCAGGCTCTTTTCTGGTTCCATACAAAGCATACAATTATTTTTTCTAGATCTGCAAAATATGATGTTGGTATTTTAATGGGGATTGCACTGAATCTATAAATCATAAGAATTGGTACCCATACTACAGAAATTATTTCATAACATCGAGAAGGAAGAAATCCTCCCCAACTCATTCTATGAAGCCAGTATCAACTTGATATCAAAGCTAGGAAAGGACACAACAAAAACAAAGCCATGGACAAATATCCCTTATGAATATAGATGCAAAAATTCTCAATAAAATTCCAGCAAACTGAATTCAGCAGCACATCAAAAAAATAATCCACCATGACCAAGTGGGCTTCATCCCAGAGATACAAGGATGGTTCAACATATGTAAATACATAAATACGATTCACCACATAAACAGAAGCAAAAACAAAGACCATACGATCCTCTCAATAGATGCAGAAATGGCATTTGACAAAATTGAGCACCCATTTATGATAAGAACTCTTAACAAAATAAGTATAGATGGAACATACGTCAAAATTATAAAAGCCATATACATATACAACAAGCCCACAGCCAACATCATACTAAATGGGGAAAGGTTGAAAGCATTCCCACTTAGAACTGGAACTAGACAAGGTTGCCCACTGTCACCACTTTTATTCATCACAGTGCTGGAAGTCCTAGCCAGAGCAATCAGGCAAGAGAAAGAAATCAAGGGTATCCAAATGGGGAAAGAAGAGGTCAAACTATCGCTCTTTGTTGACAATATGATCTTATATCTAGAAAACCCCAAAGATTCTGCCAAGAGCCTGCTAGAATTGATAAATAAATTCAGCAGAGTCTCAGGTTACAAAATAAATGTACACCAATCAGTAGCATTTCTATACGCCAACAACAGTCAAGCTGAGAACCAAATCAAAGGCTCAATACCCTTCACAATAGCTACAAAGAAAATAAAATACCTAGGAATATATTTAACCAAAGAGGTGAAAGACCTCTACAGGGAGAACTATGGATCACTGAGGAAGGAAATCACAGAGGATCTAAACAAATGGAAAAACATATCATGCTCATGGATCAACAGAATCAACATTGTTAAAATTGTTTATACTATCTGTTTTGTTTTTTAATAAAACACATGGTCATTTCATTTAATGTTGGTTTATCCAGTGGTTAATCTAACAAATTATTTGATTACCAGTGTTTTAGGGTCATCTTATGTTCCATTAGCAGTTATATTAAATAAAAAAAAGGAAAAAACTCCATGGTTGGTACTGAATAAATGTTGAGTAAATTAATTATTATGAATTCTTTTAAAATGATGGCATTAAAGTCACATTTTTCAATATTATTGTAGCTAAGCCCCTCATAGTGCATTAGTTAGAGGAACCTCTAAAACCATTGGCTCCTATTTTTGGCATGCCTATTTCATTGATTTGTGCCCTTCAACATTCTTACCTAAAGCATAAATTCCATTTTTAAGATATTGGTTTGGGGAATAAGAAGTTATGAAAGTCTGTGTTCCAATGCCAAAATAAATCAACACAAGTGAGTTGTGTGGTCTTGAGTAAACCTTTCCACTTCTCTGCACCTTGGTCTCTGTTTTCTCATCTGTAAAATATCCATGTTGGCATGTGAATGAATTAAGTTACAGAGCCTGGACTAGGGGGAAGCAAGTGAGGTACTGGCCTCAGGAGCAAAATTGAAGGGGGTGCCACAAAACTTGCCCCTCAAGAAAAATAACATTTTAGTGAAATATTTTTTATAAAAGCAAAATTAATGCAAAAAATCCAAAATATCACTATGTTAAATAAAGGTAGGATCACTATTGCTGATTTTTCCCTTTTGTCTCGGGTTCCAATATGGCTCAGCATGGTACTGTTACTGAACCTGATTTTGGTATTTCAAAAATTGCATTGAAATATGATTCATCTTGATGACTGCTGTTGAGCCCCGTTTAATTTCGCACTGGAGGTCAATGCCTAACTTGCCTCACCTGGTCCTGTTACCTTGGCTAATGAACGTCTGCTACTGCTAAGCACTGTTGGGACACAGAAGTCCTTGCTTTCAAGGAGCTCACAGCTTCATTTGGAAAGACAGGTGGGTAAGCAGCATTTAATTAAGACAGTGGCAAAAGTGTTGGGACAGAGCTAAACAATGAAGACAATGATATCAGATGAGACTATGTATATAAAAATCACAGTAATTCACCCCAAGGTGGTATAACACAGTGGTTATGCATGCAGCCAGAGCTAGATACCTGGGCTCAGGCCCTATGTCTTCCGATTATTGGCTCTGTAATCTTGGACAAGTCATGCCTTAACTTCTCTGCATTTCACTTTCACCATTTACAGAAGTGAGAATAATCTTACCTACTTAGTAGGGTTGTGTGGATTCAATGAGCTAAGGCATATCGAGTGCTGAGAATAGTGGCTGGGATGTAGTGGGCTCTAACGTCAGCTGTAACTAGAAAGCACTCATTTTCAAGTGAGGAGATGCTCTGCCAGATAAGATGAAAGCAAGCTGGTAGGAGTTGCGGTGATTTTTATCTTTCTCTGATTTGTCACTCTCTGTCTTAAACCACTTTCCCTTAGTTCCAGTTGAGCAGGAAAAGCTATTTCATCTTTGGCAGTTCTTCCAAATTCAATAGACTGTGACCGGATCATTTAGAAAGTTAATGGACAATTCCTGGCTCACATACAAATATACAAATCCACATGATTTTTCTCCTGAGCCTTTGATATAAAGAACGACAAGTGGACACTGTAATGTTCCCCTTCAGAATGTACAAGGAGTCTTTTATTCACATTGTTTCACAGGGAGATGAATACGAGCCCTTTGAGGTGGGTGGAAGTAACCCTCCAGTACCTTTAAAATCCTGTGCTTACGAGCACAGGGTGAAACTGGAATGGACACTTTCCCTTTTTATTGGGTCAACTGGATGTTCTGAGAGGGTTTCGGTACAATCCCCCCCCCCGTCCCCTAATTTATTCTTACAAATCTGTCTGTTCTGATGTTATAAGGAGCATCCCACTTTTTAAAAAGGACTCCTCTGTTTCCCCAATTGTCTAGAAATTTAAATATAGACTGAGTCATAGGTGATATTTATAAATTGTCATTTATGTTGTTAATTGTGAAAATAGCATTATGGTTATATAAGAAAAAAGTTTTTCTTCTTCTCCTTTCTTCTTTCCCTCCCTCCCTGCCTCCCCCTCTGCCCCCTCAATGCGTACTGAAGTGAAATGACGTGACAACTGAGATTTGCTTCAGAGAACTCAGCAAAAAAAAAAAAA
>VBSM01003185.1:5908360-5934321 GCA_008086735.1 Cheirogaleus medius
ATATATATATATATATATATGGCTTTGGTGACAAGGATGTGATTGAGGTTGCTGAGGAAAGTATGTGGGATGAGAACACAATGGTTAGCTGATTACCAACATCTAAGTATAGGAAAAAACAGCAAACAAACAAACAAGGAGCCTATGAAGAAGATTGGGAAGAAATGGCGAGAGAAGAGGGGAGAAAACAAGTGGGGAGGGGCGTTCTAGTATTCAAGGGAAGGAAGAGTTGCAGGAAGAGTCATCAGCAATGTGAAACAGCACACAGAAATGTCTAGTAAAACAAATACTGTCGGCGCCCCGCCCATGTTCCCTCGGCCCTTACCAGTGTGCATGGCCAGACTTCCAATTGCTAGAAGTTGCATCTCTTTGATTCTAGACTTTCTCTAGCTTCCAGAGCTTGGTCTGTCCCTGGGCATGACAGGCTGGAAGTGCCAGGGAATAGCCCCCCCTTCAAACAGCCCTCAGCCAATGATGGACAGAAGTTTGTCCCGGGAGTAGCATGACTCTGAGCTGCGTGTTCTACACCACTTCCCGGAGTTCCCAGCATGGTTAAGCTTCACGTGCCCATAATGATAACTTGTTGATAAGGCACACTATGCTGACTTCCTTCCCTTTCCTTCTCACTTCACTCCTTTACCAGTGTTTCCTGGTATCACCTCCCAAATAAACTACTTACAGTCAAATTCTGGTCTCAGAGTCTGCTTTTAGGGGGACCAAAACTGAGATATCTAGAAAGATAAGGCCTGAGAAACAGCCACTGGATCTGACAGTCAGTGCAACTGGTTAACCTGAGTGAGAAAGTTGAAATGGAGTAGAGGGAAGAGATGCTGCATTTCAGAGGGATAGGAAGTGAATAGGAAAGGAAGGTGAAGAAGACACTTTAGAAGCAAAGTTACTGAAAGAAGAGATATGCAGTGGTGACATCATGTTTCAGGTCAACAGGAACTAACCCCTCTTCCTAACAGCACCCTAATAGTTTTGGGGGGCTCATCTTTCTCCTACTGTGTCTTGTCTTGTAGGGAGGTGGTCTGTCTCCTCCGGTGCACATTCATGATCCCAGATGCATCCCTCACTTGATGCAGGCAGGTGACCTAGGTTAGACCATGGGACACCTTCTGCCCAGTCGTTGAAGCCTGAATGATATAATCTGAACACTGGTTAGAGGTCATTTATCGCAGCTCCCCAGTGCTAACCAGCCTCTTCCAAGCCTTCTTTTTGTCTCCCAAATCCCTGCAACAAATAGAACTTTTGCTCAAGATTGCAAGAAGCAGTTTCTGCAGCCAAGAATCCTGATAAATAAAAGAGATCTAGTACTAAAGATTTAATGATATCTGAGAATGATTTGTTTCTCTTCAAATTTTTTTTCTGATTATGAAAGTAACCTGTACTCAATGTAGAAAATTGAGAAAGCATAGAAAAGTATTCAAAGCCAGAAAATAAAGACTTTATAATCTCAAAGGCAGACACTATTAATTTAGCTGAGATGATGCTGTGCATGCAATTTAATATCCAGTTTATAGCATTTGGCATGCCATTTTTGCTTCCTTTTTTTTTTTACTTGACATATCCCATACATTATTTCTTTATTTTAATAATAACTTCTCAAATATTATTTTGATGATTCATAATATTCAGTTTTCTGGATATATCATACTTTTCTAAACATTGCTACCATCATTTAACATTCTGGCTCTCTCAAAATTCTTGCTATCATAAAGAGCATTTTCCTGAACGTCTTTGTTCATAAATCTTAGTCTGACAGTTCTGATTCTGTCCGTGGGCTTGATTCCCAGAAGTGGGGTTTTTGTTTCAAAAGGAATGAATACTTTAAAAGCTTTGGAGAGGTAGGGCCAGAATGATCTCCAAATAATAATATACCAGTTTATATTTCCACCAGTGCTCTTAATAGGATTTTTAAAGATGGTTAATTTGGTAGAAGCAAGTTATCTCATTGCTAGTCTAATTTCTTTGACTTACATCGATTCAGTTTTCTTCTTTCAGAATTGTCTATCTTTGCATTAATATTTTTCTCTGAGATTTGCACAAACTATATATTAAAGATATTAATCCTGTGTTGCATTTGTTGAAAATAGTTTTCTCAGTTTATTTACCTTTTCAATCTGATTGTGTTGCTTTTAGCTATTCAAATGTTTTAAATTTTTATACCATTAAATCTAGCAAACCTTGTCCCTGTGAAGAGACTTTTGAGAAATTCTAATTTCAAGCTTGTAAAGTCCTCTCTGATCCCAGTATTTGATAAATATTCATTTTGAATATTTTTATCTTGAATCCTCTGTTCAGTAATATTGCCACCGATGTTTTCTTTTACCCACCTTTGACTGATGTGTCTTTATTCACCCTTTTAATTTTAACCATTCAGTGTAATTTTATTTTAGGTTGTCTTTTATAAGCAGAAAATAATCATGTTTTGTTTGTTTTTAACACAGTGTGAGCATCTCTGCTTTTTATTATAGAGTGTCAAACAATGCGAATGAGCATAAAAACTGACACATGTGCTCCTATTTCAGGCATTTTTGTATTCTCTCTTAGGTTTATTTACTATTTTTTACATTTTCTTGCCTATATCATGTGCATCGTGTTTTTGTTATCTTTTCTTCCATGGTAATTTGGAAGGTGGTTCTTAATTCTGGTAGTGGTTATCTTTTTCATAAAATTATTTATTTATTTATTGTATTTTTTATTAAGATGTGGTTACCTTTAAGTTTATTAAATGTAGCCCTAAACCTACATTTCTCAAGCTGTCAAAATAAAGAGTAAAAGTGTAATATTTTTTGTGTCAGCCATCTAACAATTAAGTGGGTCTTATTTTTGTTTGTTTTGTTTTTATTCCCCACAAATTCCTGTCTTTAGTAATGTAATATAGGCTCATAAAGTTCAGATAGTTATTATACTCTATTTATTATGTAAGTGTCCTTTTTCAAGATTTGATTTTGGATTTTGCATTTGATGTAGTAAACATATTTATGACAATTATTTTCATTCAACTAAATATTTAATTGACTTCCAGGTTCACTGCTAATTTGTTTATGGCGTGGTACAACTTTTTAACTATCGCATGCATATGAGAATTGTACAGGGAGTGCTCCTGATTTTCCAATCTGCCCCAACAATGATGATGAAAGCACCTCTTGACATCCCTTTAGCTTCCCAGTCTTCAGTTGAGAATTGCTGGTACAACAGGCTTCAACAAGGCTTCAACTCCTTGTTCTGCCACTTCCTTGGTCAATTATTTCTTTTCTCTTCTTTACTTTTCTTTTTTTTAAAATAGAGACCTGGTCTCCCTATGTTGCCCAGGTTGGACTTTAACTCCTGGCCTCAAGCAATCCTCCTGCCCTGGCCTCCCAAAGTGCTGGGATTACATGCGTGAGCCCCCACTCCCAGCCACCTTGGTCAGTTCTTGAACATGTTACTTAATCCTTGAGCATTAATTTTCTCATCTGTAAAAATGGTTAATTTTTACTTTCTAGGATTGTAATCTGTAAATAATCTGTACAGATCATCTGTAAAGTGCTTAGCATGGTGCTTGACAGCAGCAAGCTCTTAATCAAAATTATTACAATTGCTATTTTATATTGATAGGTCCATTGTTACAGGGCTCCTTTCTTATGCAATTTCAATTTTTACTTCCTTGTCTAACTACTACCCACAAGCACAACCTGTTAAAACTCATTTCCTCCAAAGCAACTTGCTCTCCAGTGCTTTCACAAATCACAGCTACCCTGAAACCTTCCTTCTCTCTTCCCATTCATCAAAACCATAGCAGTCCTGGCCAGTAGAACTTTGTATGATGATGGATGGAAGTGTTCTATAATATACAACATATAGCTATCAAGCACTTGCCATGTAGCTAGTGAGACGAAGAAACTGAATTTTTAATTTTAATGAATTTAAATTTAAGTAGCCACAGTGGCTAGTGGCTACCATATTGGACAGTGCAACTCTGTAGGGTTTCTTTCTTGCTTAGAAAGCCATTCTTAAATTAATGGTCCACCTTCCAATTAATAACATGTTAGAAAGGAAGAAATTCGGTGACAGATTATGATATTTACACTTTAATTTCAGATATAATTTTTCATGATATATTTCCAGCCATTCACACATAGTTTTACATTTTCTTCTTTCCTTCAAAAATGAATAAACAGTTATTCTATATAAATCCAATGAAGATCAAGATGAAGGAGGTTTCCCGCTTGGAACATACCTAATAGCATCCATCCTTGCTACTGTTACGTTTATGAGACCTGTTTTTTTTTTAGTTTGAGTTTGAGCCAGATAAACAGAACATTCAGAAGAAGTTAAGTGCATGGTGGATTTTGCTGGTGACAGACCACAATGAAAGTGCTTTGGGAGTTGGAGAGAGATAAAATATGAGGTCCAATTTGGTCACTGGCTTTCACATTTATTTTTACCATGACTCACGATACAAAATTCAGTTTATACCATGAGCCAGTATCTACATATAACTTACATAATGGAAATAAAGATTTCACAATAGCTATACTTGTATGTAGTGCATTCTGGTATTCTCTATTGTAGTCTATCCTCTTCTGTGCCATTCTCTTGTATTTTATTCTCTTCTATTTTATCCCATTTAATTCTTAATATGCTGGTCAAAATTCACTAAATTGCCTTCCAGACCCACTATTGGGTTCCAATCTGCAGTTTAAAAACCACTGGGTTAGGATATGTACAGGAGCCACGTGGGTTTGAGAGTCAGATTGAAGAGGGGTGACTTGGGAGTTCTGGGCTTCAGACACAAACAGGGATGGAGGGTGGGTTTGCTAGGGCTGCCATGACAAAGCACCACAGACTAGGTGGCTGTGTTAGTCACCTGGGGCTGCCATGACAAATTCCCATGGGCTGGGTGGTGTAAGCAACAGATATTGATATTTATTTTCTCACAGTTCTGGAGGATGGAAGTCCAAGATCAAGGTGCCTGCAGGGTTGAGTTCTTCTGAGACCTCTCTCCTTGGTTTGCAGATGGCCACCCTCCCGCTGCCTCTTTACGTGGCTGTCTCTCTGTGGGTGCGCACCCCTGGGGTTTCTTCTTCTGGTCATGTTGGATTACAACACACTCTAACAGCCTCATTTTCACTTAATCACCTGTTTAAAGACCTTATCTCTAAATATGGTTACATTCTGAGGTACCAGGAGTTGAGGCTTTAACATATGAATTTTGATGGGACACTAATGGTGTAAAGCAACAATGCAAAACTTAATACATGGGTGCTGATGGTTCAAAGACTAAAGAAAAAATGGGAGCAGGAAGCATGTTACAAATAAATTACTGCTATCTTAATGAAAAGAGAAGTTGGTTAGGTTCAAGTAGTAAATTCCGAATTTAAAACATAAATGTGTGTGATTGCTTATGTTAATATCTAATAAAAGTCCTCCTGCTCACATTTGGCTTATTGACCAATGTTCACTTATCATAAATGAGAACTGGAAGTTCTTGTTCTTTTGCAATTGGATGGGGAGGCTGTCTAGTCTCAATATGCTCTTTTTGAGAACACTTGAAGAACAGACAGCATTTTCTCTGCAAACATTAACTTGCCAAAATTATTCCGCTTGGACCACCCGTATCAGGATGGTACCATCGCAGTATCCCAGATATGGAACAGCTCAACTCTCTCTGAGGCTGCATAAAAGCACCAGTGACCTAAGCTAATGTTAAATTGGGAAATCGACTGGTTCTCATACGATACAACTAAACCAGATGGGCTGCCTTAGCAACTTCCAGGCTGATTCCATCTATTTTTCAACCCAAATTTAATAAATTTGTGCATCATCTGCCTTTCTCATTTGTTTCCCTCAGAAGGGAGAAAAGGAGCACATTTTTAATCCCCCCCCCAGCTTTGTAAGTATAAAGTCATACCTTCCAGTTCATGGAAAATAAAAGTTTAAATAAAAATGAAATACAGGTCATCCATAATCCCACTATCCACTTTAAGCTTTTAGCATATTTCCCTCCAATATTTTTAATGCATTTTTATAATGAAAATCATGCTACATATACATTTTTTTTATCCTGCATTATTTGCTTAAGATTATACGCATTCCACTTAAAACTCTAAGTATTGTTTTTCATGACTGCTAGATATTTCTTTGCATGTGTGCGGTGGAAGTAGGACCATGGCGGTCCAGGGTGAAACCCAAGCCAAGAGGGTAGTGCAAAACCAGCCAAGGGCGGATGAGTGATGTGTAAAGGGGTCAAGGTGATCATCAGGACCAAGACATTGAACTGCTGGTTGACGGGCTGTAGGGGACAATGTTGGGGCGGAGAGAGTTTATTCCGGGAGATTCAATGTAGCAGCTGGAAGTGGTCAAAACGGGCCATGAGATATCAGCCCTGGATCCCGGGCCTTGTAGGTTGTATCTGGTGTGCGCTCAGTCCCACTTACTTACTCAGAAATCTCGATTGCTCGTGAAGTCTTTCTTGAGTGTGCCGGAAAAAGCAAGGAACATCTTACGCGTTTTCAACCATCAGTCTGGGCCACAGCGCTCTGATGGATTCCCCTCCTCCAAGTTCTGTCCCAGCCTTCTGTTCCTCTTTAGAAAGGATCTCTGCTTCACCAGCCTCCACCCAATAAGGGGACAGATTTCAGGAGATTCAGTCTGGCCACTCCGTGTCCCCATGCTCACATTCATTCTTGAACTACCCGGCAGCCTCATCATACGTGGAACGTCGTGTTGGGCTCCCTCCTGCGCTCCATTCCTGCAGAGGAAGGATGGGCTCCCGCAGTGAGGTCACTTGAGCCCTGAACGTGCAGAAGTTAGTGAGGTGGCTCTCTTGGATCACATGACAGCCTTCCCGCTGCTCCCTCTCCTGCTCCTTTTGGAATCTCAAGCTGTGTTGCTAAATCCACCTCATCACACCAAACTCCCTTCTTTTCTGGGATTCTTTTTTTCAAGGGCTTCCCCCGTGCCACCCGTCCCTCCCTGCAAATGGCTTCTGTTGGCATCCTCTTCCTCGCTACCAAGTCTGCCTGATGTGTCTGTATATATCTAAACTCCAACCGTGGCCTTGAGTCAATGCTTTCTCTGCTCCAGTGCCCGTGTGTCTTAGTTAATTCAAATCTGTACTCAAAGGCTGGTAACACACAACATATTTGAGTCTCTGTGATGGCCTAACTGGGATCTCTGTTACAGTGATTTAGCTATTCCCCTTGTAAGGAAATTTTAGAGCATTTCACTATTATGGCTATTACTGTAATAAGCATCTTTTTGCATAAATCTCTGGCAATCAGCCACATCTCTGGCAATTTTTTTTTCAGAAAGATTCATAAAGGTGGAATCACACCATCAGAAGGTATAAACATTTAAAAGGGTCTTGATCCATAGTACAAATTGCTTTTCCCAAAGGTGGTTCCAACTTTCACGCTCACCTGTCGCATAGGACAGTAGAAAGGGCGCATTTTAGAATGCATCCCCGTGTTTCCAAGGGTGTGAATGAGCAGCGGCCACACTGATGACTGGAGTCATGGCCAGAAGCCTTGGTTTAAATCCTGGCTTGCCAATTATGTGACCTCGGTGGGTCATTTACTTTTCTAAACTCGGTTTCTTCCCATGTCTAATAGGACTAATGACACCTTCCCGATAGAGGTATTAGAATGAATGAAGACGTGAGAAATTGCACGTATGAAACTTAATTCACATCCCCTTTCAGCTCTGCTTGGACACTAGTTAATCTTGGAATCTAAGGACAGCTTATATTTTAATGACCAATAGTGTCCTAACAGACAATCCTTCCCAGCAAAACTTCACCAGTGCCAGATAAGTGGGGACAATCCTGTCCTTTTCTCTTCTTTTCTTTTCATCTAGACCAGCCAAGCATGGAGGCTGCAGGTGGTGGCTTCCCCAGAACCCCAGCCCACTCTGCTGTCTGCCCTGCCTCCCAGAGGTGGAGGGCCCCGCCTTCCCACTTTGGTAGGACAAAAGCCACATGGTAATGCAAAACTTTGGGCTAACATTTCTGTTTTACAAACGGTTCCACAGTTTTGAATTCGGCTGAACACCATACTTGCCAACAATAGCAAAGTAAAAATACAATTCAACACCTCATTAATCCCAATATTATTACATGTGTGGTTTTCATTTCACATTGCTCATTTATTTTTCACAAGAGGAAGCCAGGACCAAATTAAGCATGTTATAGTCATCCAGTCCAAGGGGCAGGAAAGTACTGGTGGAGGGAGAGAGGTTTGGGGGGGGGGGAGCAAAAATTCCCCCAGACTTTAGTCCATGGCCTGATGGGTAACACTCACTGACCATTTTTATGAACTTAAACAATTAAGTGGATTTTTGGATGGACTAAACTAAAACCATGGAATTTATGAACGAATTTAGATTCACCTCTGAGTCTTTGAATTTATCCACCTATTCATTCCCAGCAACCACATCTTCGGACCATAGTAGCTTATCAGTGGCATGTTAGCTCTGAAATGGATCTTAGAGACAACCTCCTTGTTTTCCAGATGAGGAAACTGAGGTTCAGGGAAGGTGTGTGATTTGTTCGCTATCTCCTGACCTCGCATGGGCAGAGCCATGGTAGAGCTGATGAGGCCTCTTATATTGTTTGGTGCAGCATAGCATACCCCATCTCCCTCCCTCTGTCAACAAGTGTGAGATGTTTATCACAACAGTATCTATCAGCAGGGCTTAAACAAAATAGAAAAGCAATTGGAAAGTCAGTGGCTTAATTCCCCCCTGGCATGAGAGTTAAATTCCAGTCTAAGAAACTACAGGAGGACATTCACATGCAGAATTTTGTTCCACTTGGACTAATGAGAGCCCTATCTCTGGAATGGAAGAACTGGGGGAGGAAAAGTCGCTTCTGATCTATTTATAGTACATTTATAAGTGCAAAGAAGTACTTCGAACTTCTCTTAAGTAAGATAAAGGTAAAAGCATAATGCCCAGAGGACTCTTATCCTCCCTTAAGCTTTCTTATTCTGCAAATATGTGGCAGGAGCACGTGACCCATTTAAGGGCGAGTGAGCCAAAGTGTGGGGAGCAGTATGAGCTAGATTAGGAGAGGGGTTCGCACTTCTGTTGCCACTTAGAATGCAGGCTTATAGTAAAGAATTTAGAGTCGGGGGGCAAGGTGGGGGTGTGACACATCTGAGCAACGCTTTAGGAGGAAGGATGAGCTGGGAGCAGTGTGTGGCAAGAGAGGGAAGGAGAAGAGATTGCAGGCAGGGAGGCCAGCTGGGGAACGTATAAAACCATTGAGGAGAGAGATGGGAAAGGCCCGAACTAGGGTTTCAGAACTAGGAGTTAGCTTAGCTTGGGTGCTTCCAGATGCAGGCTCTGAGACAAGGGTTCAAGTGCAAGTGGTTTCTTTGGGAGGTGATCCCAGGAAACACAGGTCAGTGTTAGCCAGCCAGCCAGCCAGCCAGCGCTGTGGGCAACCAGGCCTGCTGGGGAGCCCTGGGAGGTGACATAGAAGATTCCTCAGAGTTCTCCCTGCAAGGGACAAGGAATTCATCAATTCCCCATCCACTATTTGCTTCAAACTGCTTCCAAAAGCACTAAGTACTCCAGGTTGGCCTTGCATGTGGGCCAAATGTGGTCAACAAACATGCCCTCAGGAAGACAGTTGCAGGTGTCCACAGTGAGTAGCCTTAGGATTGGAAAGGTGAATAAATGTCAAGGGAATACGAGTAGAGCACCTCCATGGGCCTGTTTCTCCCTGGAGGTGCTCAAGCAGTCCTGGATCTTATAAACGGGACTTAGCACTCTGTGAGCAGCTGGGTGGGAAGATCTCTGATTTGACTTTCTTCTCTAAATTCTGTGATTCCTTCACCTTCAAAAATAGGCAACCCTATGAGCACGCATTACTTTCTTGCCTGTATCTAATCCCAATTTTGAATCCGTGCCCCTTTTTAAATTCTACTCCATAATACAAATTGACTTGAGAAACTTATGATTAGTGTTTCTGCATATGGAATCATATTTTTCAAACACTTCTCTAATGAGATTACAGAAGACTGGGAATTATAGTAATGAAGGTATCAGCCAGGCATGTTATACCCAAGGTAGGAAAGAAAAACATATTAAGTCAACTTGCCATAACTTACTCCAGTGAAGTTGGCAACAGACAAGCCATCCATCTTCATCATTTAGTAGAATTAATTCAGAGTCCGGCGAGGGTTCAACTGAGAACAGAAACTTGCCAGGACTTCACATTGGAAACCATTCAACATTAAAACCAGCATGACATATTTTCTTTTCAGAATCACACGACTTAAAATTTAAGAAATTTGAGGAATTTCTGGAAAATTCCATAATAGGTCAATGATGATTTATCTCCAAGAAAAGAGAAGTGACTTTCTTAGTGAAACAATAAGTTGCTTGCATTTTGGGGCCTTAAAACTGACCTTCTTTGTTCTCTTTCAGTTAGTTTATTAAGGGGGCAGGGAGTGGGAAAGTGCTAACAGCTCCCAGGATAGATTTTTGAGTGCTGAGGTCCACCCAAAGAGCTCCAGCGCCAAGTAACCAACCCTTGAAAATACGTTTACATCATGGAAGTAGAAAAGCCAAACCCCAGATGGCCTTCATGCGAGGGAATAAATGTAAAGCCCAGAATGAAAATGTGGCACCTCCGAGTGAGGCAGCTTTCTCTTCCTTTTCATTTGTCCCTTTCCTTTGGCCACAGACCCTCGCAGGCCCTCAGGCTTTGGGCTGGGAGGCAGGGGGCAGCTCCTATTAATTTTATGTTCCATTGGAGTGGCCTGGGGGCAGGCCCAAATCTGGATGAACACGTTTTCGTTAAACCAGTAGTTATTGAGCACCTACTGAGTGCAAGGAACTGAGTCCAGCACTGGGCAGTCTATAAAGGTAAGTCTGCCTTGGAGGGCCTTTAGGATTGGGTGAGGGAGCTAAAACTCACACTTAAAGTGCTCTAGTATAAAGTCCCAATGATGAAGTGGCTGCTCTAGCTTCCCTTTATACTTGTAACTATTACAATGATAATAAAAATAACACTACTAGGAATGCACTTATAGAACACGTTCAATGATCTAGGTTCTGTGACGTTAAGTATTATAGCTGTCTTATTTTACATGCTTTTGTGGAAACTAAGGCACTTGCCCAAGTTCACACGGCCAATTAGTGGTAGAGCTAAGATTCAAATCCAAGCAATCTGGCTTCAGAGCCCACACTCTTCTTAACAACTATACCACCTACCACACAGTAATTTTTTAATGTTCGATTGTTCATGTATACAGCTGTCTGTCAGTTACTTTGGAAAATTCCACAAAATAAGGGATTGTACCTACATTCTTGTGTTCTAGCACTTGGCACAGAGCCTGGTCCCAGAAGATTCTTAATGAATATTTACTGAATGAATGAATGAACTTGAAGCACTGGTGAGATTCTGTGGCTGTTTAGAGAAGGAAAAAATGACATTTACTCACAGGCATGGGGGAAGGCTGCGTGGAGGAAGTGGCATTTATCCTCTGCCTTGATGGGCAGTATATAGGACCCATGGATGTGGAGGGACATCTTTCATTTCTAAGCTGCAAATGCAAATCTTTGGTCACCTGAGAGGTAACTGGTCAGCTGGAAGGAATGAGCATTCCATCACCAAGTGCCTTAGCGATGGGTCCACCTGCCCCCATAGGCTGGGAGAGTGCTGGAGACAGAGTGAGGGGACAGATGCCCTACAAATGGAACATTGAGCATTGGGGAGGCCAGGGAGTATGAGACTGCGCCACGTGGGTGTGCTGGGCCGGGTCCCACCCTGGAGCCCCAAGACTCAGGACAACCAGAATGGAGGCATGTTTAAATGTCAATATAGGGAAAGTGCCCCACAAGCCAGTACCTGTCAGAGTGAATCTCCTGGGTGGAGCTGGCTGGGGACAGGGGCTGGCATGCCTGGTGGAGTCCATTTCATGGTGAGGGTAGGGGTGCATTTAACAGCAAAGAAGGATGTTAAGAAGGCCCAGATAGCATCCAAGTCCGAGAGAGGTCACACGTGTTGGGACTGGGTGAGCACTTGAGGGGTCTTACTTGGATTGGTAACTGAAAATCAGACCTCAAGGGCACTTACTATCTTTGTAATGAAGGGAACCACGCACAGGGGGCCTTTAGAGAATCCACCTATGGTTCAAGGCCACCTTGGAAGGACTCCAGGGGCTGATAATTGGATTGTGTGAACTCCTCTGACAAAGACCCCAAGCAGAATTGCTTAGGGATTCACAATGCTGTGAGGGTGCTGGAGGGACCCCTGGGCTCCCCTCAGCTGTTAGCCCCCTCTTCCTAATTAGGATCACGTGATCTGTAGCCGAGAGGCCAGTCTCAACGTTACATGGCCGTCTACACGTAAGAAGCAGCAGGAAATGAAACTGGAAAATCCCAGGCACAAAATACAGGCTATATCGTTTTAATTTCCTTCTTGATGACATCACAGCTTGGCAACATCAGGAAAGCCAGGGCAGGGCAGTTGGAGAGAAGTGGTTATGGCGCTTACCCAGGGTCTTAAAATCTTCAACTCCACAGCCCCACTGTCTGATCATATCCTCCCTCTCCCACTGTTCACAGCAACTGTCTCCAGCTTTCTAGCACACCTTAAAGTCTTCTACTTTCTGCGTGTGACCTTCTCACACAGCACAGGGAATATAAGAGTCGAATAAAAAGCCCTGCCTTCGCGCTACCCCCCTGAGTCATTCGGATTCTTTCTGCCTCCCATCCTCATGGTCTTACCTTAATTCTTTGTCTCCTTTACACCCCCTCCTCTGCCTTTCATTCATCTCGACTTTAAACACTTTCCCATGGAACCCTCTTTTGGCCCTCTCGCCCATCTTGCCAGTGCCAATTTTTTCCCTTCCCTTTTGATCTAGTTTCTTTATTATGATGTTCACCTCTCATCTCCCATTCATTATGCCAATCGCTGCAATTCTCTTCGGCCCCTGCAACTGCTCACGCTGAGGCATTAAGGGTCTTCTTATTGCCAAATCCAGATCACACCATAGCGCTGGCCCCTTCTCAGAACTCTCCTTCCACTTACACGATGCCACCCTCTCTTCGTGTCCCTGCTCATCTTTCACAGTTCTCTTCGTTGCCTCCTTGCTCCTTAAATATTGCTGTTTTCCAAGATCCTGTTCTCGGTCTTTCCCCTCCCCTCTTCTTCCCACTCCTCCTCTCACTTCTCCTTCCAGTCCAAAACAAAATAATTTGTAATTCTACAGTTAAAAACCAGCTTGATTGTTTCAACAACAAAAAATGCAAGCAGCTTATTATTCCTCCCGACATAAACATTAGGTACGAATGTACTCAAAAGTTGTACCACTCAAATTTGAAAGTGCTAAACATGTGTTTTTATTAAAATGGCAATCATGTTGTGTTAGAACCCACGGTTCAGGAAAAAAAAAATTCACAACCACCAATGAGGACAAAGTTGGAATAATGTCAAGAATCACTTTCATACGATAAAGCTTTTGCAATAGTAAAAAGGGCTCCCCCCAAATTTGATCAAAATGTCAAAAAAGCAAATGAAAAACATTTAGAAAGCACAACCAGAATTTGAAACATTGTCTACATAATAAAAATAATCACGCTTTTTGAGAAAGGAAATTTTTATGAGAACTTCAAAGAAAGAATAATATTGATATGAGCATATCAATGCAATCTAGACTGAAGGGCCTTCCTATTGTAAAACTTATCTAGTGATATGAGAAGATAATTTTTAGGAAAATCTCTGAAATCAGGAGATAAAAATTTCAATAATTATCAAAGATGCTCCAACTTTTTCACAACAATTATTCTAATAACTTACCTAAATTATAAAATTCAAGACTCTGAAATATAGTTTAGTAGGTTTTGTTGATATTATGGAACCAACAGGAGTAATAAATTATACTCTATTGTTGGTGCTTAAGAAAAATTATTTAAATGACAAAGTTTTACAGAAAAACCTTATTGACTGATAAAAAGAATAGAGTTTCAGCCAAAATTTTATAAATCTTTCTAGATATTTTAAATTGGAACTAAGCCACTGCATTAAATTATAATTGGAGGATGCAATAAAAATATAAATCAGGTAAAACATAGATTGTTTTCTGGGCACAGGGTTGTCAAATCTGGCCTGCAACCTAATTTTGTACAGCCTATGAGCTAAAGAAGAAAAATATTTTGTGACAAGTAAAATCATATAAAATCCAAATTCTAGTGTCCACAAATAAAGTTTTATTGGAACACAGTCACATGCATTCATTTATGTATGATCCATGACTGCTTTCTTACTACAACAGCAGAATTGAGTAGTTGTTACAGGCACCATGTGTCCTGCAAATCCTAAAATATTTACCTTCCAGCCCATTACAGAAAAAGTTTAACAACCCCTGGAGCAAAATATTTAAAATCCTTTCTCAATAAATTTTATAATATACTACCATTCGAAAATAATAATTGGGTGGGAGCAGTGGCTCACACTTGTAATCCCAGTACTTTGGGAGGCCAAGGCAGGAGAATAGCTTAAGGCCAGGAGTTCAAGACCAGCCTGGGCAACATAGAGAGACTCCATCTCTGCAAAAAATAAAATATAATAATAATAATTGGAAAGAATTAAATACAACATCTGAAAATCTGGAAATTAAAGTAATGAAAATGGGAAGAATATTTGGATCTCTTGAGGTAGAGCTGCAGAAATATTTGGAGATGATATTAAGCCTGTGTAGTCACTTTAATAGAAATTAAGTGTAATTCATTAAATATTTGGAAAACACTTTTTTTGCATTTTGTATTTAATTTTTTAAATTTGAAAATATGAAGGGGGTACAAATGTTTTTGTTACATGGATACCTTTTATAATGCTTAAGTCAGGGCTTTTAGTGTGCCCATGACCCGAAATAGTGTTCATTGTACCTGATAGGTAGCTTTTTACCCCTTCCACCTCCCACCCTCCCTCTTCTTAATTTCCAATGACCTTTACATCTCTTTGGATCTGTGTGTGCCCATCAATTAGGTCCCAAGTATTAGAGAGTACATGTGGTTGTTTTACCATTCCTGAGATATTTCACTTAAGATAATGGTCTCCAGTTCCATCCAAGTTGCTGCAAAAGACATTATTTCATTCCTTTTTATGGCTGAGTAGTACTCCATGGCATATATTTAATATCTTCAAGAGAGTTGACTTCAATCAATGATATTTTAAGCGAGGTGTCAATAGCTTTCTTTAGCTCTACAAGAAAGAAATGTTTCTATATTAAAACTGGCAGATTAATTAGATGAAGGGAAAAAATTATTAAATATATAAAACAAAATAAATCAAAGTATACAAGAGAGGTGGGTGATATTGTAGAGACAAAAAATTAGGATGTACCCTTTGAAACTAAACAAATATCAATTCCAAGAAGAAATACTATTTATTTGCTTTAAAAATTAATTAAAAGTGGATTTATTGTTTACTGACAAATATGAGGACAAAACACATAATACTGAAACCTGAGATTTGACCAAGTGGCATTTGTGAATCTCTTTGGATTGAAGAAAATCAAAAGTTTTAAGACAAATAATTTTATATAACATTTCAATATATGATTTTCGGGATTTAGGCATGAAATGTCATGAAAACAAAAGAAATGTTGAATATACAAATTTCTCAAACAGAATTATAAGAAGCATAAAGTCTTCAAATGTCAATGCTCTAACTTTAGCAGAAGCTGAAAGAGACATCAGCACTGTGAACAACATAATACTAAGACGAATTATCTACAAATTGAGACTACAAGTTACTTAATGACTATCAAGTTAATGGTACCATTGTTAGAAGAATTTGATATTGTTCCCTAGATCAAATCATTCCTCACTTAGGGGCATTATTTGGTAGTTACAGCCCATGTCAAACAAAAGACCACATCAAGATTTTCTAAAAGTCAACAAAACATTTAAAATTATTAAAACTATTTGATGAATGATTCAATAAACAGTTTTAAGATATGTAAAATACAGAATTTAGTTAGGGAATAAAATGAATTCTATGCATTTCAATTTTGATTAATATATAATATATATCACTATACCTAAATATGTCTCTATCTCCATCTACATATATTGTACTTCTATAATCCACAACTCTGTATTACACCTGTTAAGTATTTTGACCATTGCGTCCAGGCACAACTAACATTCCATACTAGTTTTCTGTCCTGGTCTCACCTTTTGGATAGCACACATGAAATTGACTTCCCAGCTCTGACCTTGGCTCCAGTCAAGAACTGTTCCAGTTCTCCCCTGCAGCTGGCTGCACTGCCTCAGACTGCCTTGAGTCACACCCCTTTTAATTCAGCCCAGGCCCCGGGACCTTCCTTCCCTGGCACAGCCAGTGGAGAATACTCCCACTTCTCTTGCCTAAGTCAGTCTCAGCAGGGCCTGGGTAGTTAAGGGAAGCCTGTTCTCACCCTTTTTGCCTCTATCAAAACTTGCTGTCCAGGAAGCATCTGAACTCTTGGCCAATTGCTCTTTCCCCAAGGCCCATTTTCATTTAGTGTCTTGACTTCAGTTACAGAAGGAAAAGCTTTATTTCTTTATAGAAAAATATCAGGCATCAAAGGCAGGTGGGGAAGAATTTGGGGAGCCGAAGGATCTAGAATGCTAATGTTTTATGAGTCCACCTGCAGATCAAAAGAGAAAACTCGAACTTTTCCAAATGGGGAAGGAAGGAGAAGTTCCCGTATATTCTTTGGTGTGTGCTTTATTATTTGAATGGATCATATGCCTGTACAGGCTTCAGTGAGATGAAGTTGCTGTCTGATGCATTGCTTATTATGTTGCGGAGAATAAAGCCATACAGTTTAATGGAAAAAGGCAGTTTGCAAAGCCATATGTGTAAGCCAGCTTTAAGAATTGGGCGGGTAGACCCACATCTGAGGGATATGGTGAGCATTGTGGAGGGGAGGGGCATACCTCTAAACCTTGCTCGGGAGAGGCAAAGATATATAATGCAACCAAAATGTTTGTACTCTCATATTATCTTGAAATTAAAATAATAATAATACAAGAATCCTATTCAAGAGGTCATAAATCTTAGCATTGATTTATAAACTGGTCATAACTTGAAACAAGTATGTCTGTATCTTCAATAGCCCCTACAATAAAAATAATAGCTAACATTAATTAGATGCTTCTTCTATGCCAGGCATTGTTCTTAGTATTATATATATATATATATATATACACACACACACACACACACATACACCACACACACACACACTGTCTCATTTAATCCTCAAGACAAATTTTGGCGATAGGTACTGTTTCTATCCTGATTTACACATTCTACAGCATGCTGGTATTCTCTATTTGAATTCCCCTTCCTAACCCACTGTGAGCCCGTGTAGGTCCTGCTCTGTTTGGGTTCAGCCAATGGGAGTCACCATAGGAGACTGGAAGGTAGGAGCAGAGAGAGAGAGAGAGAGAGAGAGAGAGAGAGAGGTTGGGATATTTCTCCCCAGCTCCCTGTTCGATCTGTATGGCTATGGCCCCAGTATCTTCTGTGGGTAGGTGGCTCTTCATAGCCCCAGCTCCTCCTGGAAGCTGCTACCATCCTTTGTTTCCCTTCCTCTTTCTAACTCAGGGGTGGCAAGAGCTTCCCACTGTTGCTAGTCTCTGGGTGCTCTGACATCTCTTGCTGGTTTCTTTAACCCTGCCCACACCTCCATAAATATGCTTTCCATTAAGTTGTCTGGACTGATTCCAGATGAGTGTACCTTCTGTTTCCTGCTGGAACCCTGACTAATAAGTTTATGTTTAATCTCAGAACTATCTGCTACAGGTCCTGTCTACTCAACTTCCATACTTACTGCCTTCTTCTAAAGGCTATATTTTTGTTTATTTGTTTTAAAATGTCTGTCTGGCTTTATTTGAAGGGAGTTGATGTTACACATAAAGTTACCTATTTTTCAAGGGGGTGCTGATTATTTTGACCCTTGGCTGGAGGAACCATCTTCTGTAGCTATTTTTACATATTCATGGGTATCGATCCTCTCCATGGGATTACTACTTTGTATTCATGAATGTGTAATTAGAAAGTCTTAAGGGTTGGTATTCAGTTTGACACAAGCACACATTATAGTAACCATTAAGCAATTTTTATCCCTATAAACCAAAATAAACATTTGAGGACATTTCTGGAAAATGTGATTAGGTAAATTTTAGCAAGATGCTGTTCATGGTTTTAGTGAGGTCTGTGTAGAGAAGGACTTTCTTTATTGGTAGCTCAAGGGGTTCAGCAGCTCAAACGCACTCTTTGGAAAACTTGAATATTTATCTTATAATTTCCTAGATGGATAAATGTCCTTGTGTTTGGGTGAATTAATGTGCATTTGAAATGAGGGCAGAGATTAGAAATAGAGGCTTGAATTGCAGCTTTACGCTAGCTCCCAATTATTTAGAGGTTAATTAAAAAAACATATCTAAATACTTATCCTGGGATTTATAGCCTTAGACAAACCCAATATCAAATAATGTGTAAGACAACCACACACATAATAGATTTTTAATATAACATAGGTGTAATCTAATTTTTCTTTTCCCAACCCTCATGATTCATATTTTCTTAGCCACTAAAATTCTTATATATAGTTTCCAAGTTGCTAGGATTGACTTGTTTTAATGGTGGTGTGACCAAGCAGAGATATCTCCTTGTTAGAGCTATATTGCTCTGGGCACCAACTCCCCACCTGGATTATGCTCAGCTGTGGACATATACATGTTAAGATAATTGTGGCTTATCAAAGTCCAATTCTAGATTTTTGTTTCCTCAGCATAAGCCCAGGAAACAAACAAAAATGCAGGTTCTAAGAGTGCCCAAACACAAGTCTGAATTACACTTTTGGAGAGGTACAGGATTTTCATTAAAACCAATCAACTTAGTAATTAAACATTTATATATTTATTTTATTTATTAGATTTTAGAAATGGGGTCTTGCCCTGTCACCCAGGCTGCAGTGCAGTAGCACCATCATAGCTCACTGCAGCCTCGAATTCCTGGGCTCAAGTGATCCTCCTGCCTCAGCCCCCTGAGTACCTGGGATTACAGGTGCATGCCACCGTGCCTGGCCTTATATTTTTATTTTAAAGGTTTTTTTTGTACTAAACCATTTAAATTAATAATCAACCATTTAAATGAATAGCTTCATAAGAATGTAGCATTTTTAATGTTATTTGATAGCTTGAATAATATTGCAGAGTTGCTAAGGTAGAAGATAATTACAAAACACAGCTTCCCAAAGAAGATCTAAGACCTCAAAATCCTGCCCGCTGGTTTCTGCATGAAACTTTGGGACAGAGTTTCGTTCTTTTAGTTTAAACTTTTAATGCCTGTTGAAATGCAAATACAACCACTGGAGGGTATTAGTTAGTATTAGATTTGCCTGCATGAAACAGAAAACCCAAAATAGCAATGGCTTAAACACATAAGAGTTTATTTTTCCCTCATGTACAATAAATCCAGAAGTAGCAGTCCAGTGTTGGGAGGGAAGTCCCATGGTTATCAAGGACCCAGGCCGCTTTAGGGTTTTTGCTTTATCATCCTAAGCATGTGCATTGCATCTCCAAGTTCCACTCAGAGTCCAATATGGCTGCTGGAGTGCAAGCCATCATATATGTATTCCAGCCAGCAGAAAGAAGAAAAGGCAAAAGGCACATGCCAGTTTCTATTCCCTTCTAAAGAAGCATCCTGAACATCCCATCCAACAACTTCTTTACACCACATTGGTCAACCCTAGCTGCAAGGTAGGT
This sequence comes from Cheirogaleus medius, assembly GCA_008086735.1. Taxonomy (NCBI): domain Eukaryota; kingdom Metazoa; phylum Chordata; class Mammalia; order Primates; family Cheirogaleidae; genus Cheirogaleus; species Cheirogaleus medius. The sequence goes on from VBSM01003185.1 coordinate 5,928,128, forward strand.
TGGGCAATGTAGTCTTATGACTGGTTCTATTGCAATCTAGAATAAAACTAAGATTCTATACCTAAGGAAGGAAAATAATGTGCCATCTTGACCACAAAAGAATAACATTTTCGTCTTTCATCAGTCATTTAAGCATCAGTGGAGATAAGGGACCTGAATAAATTACTTTAGGGGAGAGTAGAAAAGCACTGGGATCTGATAAGGGTAGAAGGAAGGAAGCAAAACTGGACTAGAAAGGGAAAGTTTGAGAAAAGTCTCAGTGCTTGGCACTTACTAGTTACTTAAGAAGAATTTGTGGAGAGAAGTGGAAAGGGATAGAGGAAGGAGGGAAGGAAGGAAGGAAGGAAGGAAGGAAGGAAGGAAGGAAGGAAGGAAGAGAGATATCTTAGTCTGTTTGTGTTGCTATGAAGGAATACCTGAGGCTGGGTAATTTATAAAGAAAAAGAGGTTTATTTGGCTCATGGTCTTGCAGGCTGTACAAGAAGCATGATGCCATCATCTGCTTCTGGTGAGGGCCTGAGGAAGCTTCCACTCATGGTGGAAGGTGAAGGGGAACCAATGTGTGTATAGATCACATGGTGAGAGAGGAAGAGGGGGGAGGCTCTAGGCTCTTTTTAATAATCAACTGTCATAGGAACTAATAGAGTGAGAGCTCACTCAGCGCCCCCACCCCCGCCAGGAGGAGATTAATCTTTTCATGACCCAAATATCTCCCATTAGGCCCCACCTCCAACATTGGAAATCAAATTTCAACATGAGATTCGGAGGAGAAAAACAAACCATATCCAAACTATAGCAGAAGAATTGCTCTTTTGTAAATGCTTTGAAGTAGAGATCTTTTTGTTAATTTTTTTTATTCCTAAAAGCCCCCAGTACAGGCTCTTCATCCAAGTAGTTTTGGATATAAGGTCTCTCCTTTCTTTGAGACCTGATACATTTTGCTTTACCGTGAGTCTGTCACATCATTTTGTCATCTCCTTGTCTACATCATTCTCTCCCCCTAAACCGTGCATTCTCAGTTGGAGCAGTATGGCACCCAAGGGGGCAACATTTGGTTTCCGGGGGTGTGGAGGTACCAAAACCTTAGATATGACAATTGTTTGTGGCCCTCCAGAAGGCCACAAATTAATAAATAGATAAACAGTGTATCTGTGGATTTAAAATTTCATTGTGTGGATGGTCTATTAAGGGGGAAAAAAGGTCTAAAGAAGCTCCTTAGGAGGGCTATAATAAAAACATAGTTGAGAAACACTACACTAAACCAAGAGTTTCTTGAGGTCTGGAAAGAAATCTCACTTAGTTTGCATTCTCAGATCTGGTATGGTACATGATGCCTAATAGGTAAATGAATGTTTGTTCAATCAATGCATAAATGATGAGAAGGACAGATTGATAGGGAAGGGTCCAAAGATAAAAAGAAATATTTTGTTATTATCACAGTTTTGGGCTGGCCCTAACCCCTGCCTTGACCACCTATGTAAGACACCAGATGAACTCCATCTGCCCATTCTGGAATGTATTCATCTTGGTATAAAGATAGAGGCAAGGATACTTGATGGAAAAGAAAACAAAGATGAAGGAAGCATTTAAGCAGGAGAAAATGAGTAAAAAGTAAATACTATTTCTAAAAGTATCAAAATAATGGAAAAGAAAAGGCCAAAGTAGGGAATGTGGAAAATTTTCTATCTTCATCTATCTCTATTTATTTCCCTCTTCTCTCTTCTATTTTAATATTTTTCCCCAGGAAGAAATGGAAACTTCAAAAGTAATTTGCCTTTTGGAACATTGGGGGAAATCTGGAAAGGTATTTCTCACAATGAATGCAATATTATTTGAAGTAGTACCTCCCAAGATTTTTGGAGTTTTGATGTGTGATAGTTGTAACACGTGGACTTAATTCAGATTGTATATAAACACACACACACACACACACACACACACTCCTGACAGAATGTTTTGCTATCCTATAGAAATAACCTGAAAGAAAACACCTTGTGTGGGGATTTATCATTTTGATCACCTTTTTGATCACCTTCAGTCCTTTTTCTGCCCAAATAATACTTTATTGTATTGATATATCATATTTTGTTTATCCACTCATCACTTGGGATATTTGGGCTGTTTCTACTTTTTGGCTTTGTAAATAATACTGCTATGAACATTCATGAGTAAGTTTTTGAGTGGACATATGTTTTCCTAAAGAGTACAATTGCTGGGTCATATGGGAACTCTATGTGCAACCTTTTGAGGAATTGCCAGAGTGTTTTCCAAAACAGCTGCATCATTTTACATCCCCACCAGCAGAGTATGAGGGTTTCAATTTCTCCATCTCCTCACCAACAATTGTTATTATCTCTCCTTTTAATTATGACCATCCTGGTGGGTGTAAAGTAGTAGCTCACTGTGGTTTTGATTTGCATTTCTTTGATGGCTAATGATCATGAGCAACTTTTCATGGACTTATTGGCCATTCTCTTCTTTGGAGAGATGTCTATTCAGATCCTTTGTCAATTTTTTAATTAGGTTGTCTTTCAATTATGAGTTGTAATAATTCTTTATATTTTCTAGATACAAGTCCCTTATCAGATATAATATTTGCAAATATTTTTTCTCAATTTGTGGGTTGTCTTTTCATTTTCTTGCTACTGTCCTTCAAAGCACAAGAGTTTTTAATTTTGATGAAGCCCAATTTTTCTATTTTGTTGTTGTTGCTTGTGCTTTTGGTATCATATCTAAGAAACCATTGCCTAATCCAAGTCCAAGAAGATTTAGGCCTATGTTTTCTTCTAAGCATTTTATAGTCTTAGCTCTTATATGTAGGTCTTTGATTCACTTTGAGTTAATTTTTGTATATGGTATAAAGCAGGGATCCAACTTAGTTCTTTTGCATGTGGATATCCAATTGTCCCAACACCATTTATTGAAAAAGATTATTGTTGCCCTATTGAATTGTTTTGGCACCCTTCTTGAAAATAAATTGACCATAAATGTGAGTGTTTATTTTTGGACTCTTAATTCCATTCAATTAATCTATATGTCTGTCCTTACGTCAGTACCACACTGTCTTGATTAATGTAGCTTTGTAGTGAGTTTTAAAATTGGTAATTTTGACTCTAAATTTGTCCTTCTTTTTCAAGATTATTTTGATTATTCTGGATCCCTTACATTCCCATATGAATCTTAGGATCAGCTTGTCAAATTCTATAAAAAAGCCAGCCTAGCTTTTGGTAGAGATTGCATTAAATCTGTAGATCTACTTGGGAACTATTGCCATCTTAATGATATTAATTCTTCCAGTCCACGAACATAGTTGTCTGTCCATTTATTTAGGTCTTTAATTCCTTTCAACCACTTTCTATAGTTTTCAGAGTGTAAGTTTTACATTTATTTCTTTAATTTTATTCTGTTTTATGCTATTATAAGTGGAATTATGTTCTTAATTTCATTTTCTGATTGTTCATTGCAAGTATATAGAAATACAATTGATTTTTGTATGTTGATCTTTTATCCTGCAACCTTTTGAACTTGTTTATTAGTTCTAGTAGTTTCTTAGTGGATTTCTTGGGATTTTCCATATACAAGGTCATGTTATTTGTGAACAGAGATAGTTTTACTTCTTCCTTCCTGTTCTTGCTGCCTTTTATTTCTTTTTCTTGTCTAATTTCCCTGACTAGAACCTCCAGTACAATGTTGAAGTATCAAGAGCACAAATTTCTATCTGGTTTCTAATTTTAAGGGAAAACATTCAATCTTTCACCATTAAATATGGTGTTAGCTGTGGGTTTTTCATAAAGACTTTTTATGAGGTTGAGAAAATTCCTTTCTATTCCTATTTTGTTTTCTTTATCATGAAATGGTGTTGAATTTTTTCAAATGCTTTTACTGCATTTATTGGGATGATCATGTAGTTTTAGTCCTTTTTATTAATATATTGTTTATAGTAATTTATTTTTGCATGTTAAACCAACTTTGCATTCCTGGGATAAATTCCACTTGGTCACAGTGTATAATCTTTTTAATATATTGCTGGGTTCATTTTGTCAGTATTTTGTTGTGAATGTTTGCATCTATATTTATGGGAGATATTGTTCTGTAGTTTTCTTTTCTTATGATGTCTTAGTCTAGTTTTGTTATCAGGGTAATACTAGCCTCATAGAATGAGTTGGGAAGCATACACTCCTCTTTTATTTTTTGCAAGAGTTTGTGCAAAATTGGTATTAGCACTTCCTTAAATATTTGTCAAAATTCATCAATGAAGCCATCTGGGCCTGGGCTTTTCTTTGTGGGTAGTTTTTTTTTGTTGTTTTTTGGTTTTTTTCTACTACTTATTTTGTCTCTTTATTTGTTATAGGTCTACTCAAATTTTCTCTTTCTTCTTGAGTCCATTTCAGTAGTTTGTGACTTTCTAGGAATTTGTCCATATCAGCACACATCTATTCATAGTATTCCTTTACAATACTTTTTATTTTGTTAAGGTTGGTAGTAATGTCCCCACTTTCACTTACAATTTGAGTCTTGTCTCTCTTTTTCTTGGTCAGTATAGCTAAACGTTTGTCAACTTTGTTGCTCTTGTTGAAGAACCAACTTTTGGTTTCACTGATTTTTTCTCTACTGTTTTTCTGTTTTCTATTTTATTACTTTATATTCTAATCCTTATTTTTTAATTGTCTTGTTTTATAGATGAAAAAACTCTGGCTCTAAGAGGTAAAGAGAATTTCCCTAAGAAATTAATTAATATACATTTTATTCTTCCCTATAAGTGTAAGTCTTAAGCTGTGGAGTATAAAATGAATCAGCTATCAAGATTCAAGATGCACAGTCTAAGGTTTTCATATAACCCTGTTCACCATAATTAATTAATCATGTGTGAATGGGTGCATTATAGAGTGGATAGCTGGTCACTAAAACTAGATCCTCTTCCTCCTGGGCACCTAGATGGACTGCATTTCCCAGCCTCCCTGCAGTTTGGTATGGTCATATGACTGAGCTCCAGCCTAGCCAATGAAATCAAGCAAAAGTGAAGTGAACTATCTAGTGTGACCCATAAAAACTACCCAGTCACATCCTCTCTCCCTTCCCCTCATCAGCTAACTGGATGCCAGATCCCAGGGCGACCTTGACAGCCACAGGCTAAAGATGGCAGAGGTCTCTTACTGTGTCTTCCCTATTCACCCATGCTTAAGAGTAGTGTAACCAAGTTCTTTGGAATTTTTGTTATAAAGAAGAAAGAATTGTAACTATAGAATTCAACCCTGAGATGACTGTATACCCTGGAGATGCAAGGGCTTCCCAATTGAAGCCTCTGTAGCTTATGTTTGCTGGAATCTTTAGAATTTGCATGGTGGTTTACAAAGTACAAATGGCTGGAATATATTATCTCATTTAATCCTAAAAGTAGCCTTAGAGTGGGAATGCAATGTTAAAGAGAGTGGAGAATATGTATATACTGGTCACATCCTTATCCCCAGCATCTCCCACAGTATCTGATACATAATAAGTACTCAATAAATACTTGTTGAATGAATGTGTAGATACCTTGATCAATTAGAAAACAGAGAGAGGGATTTGCAAGAGCCCATAAGTAGTTTAAGCCATAGGTCTTATGTCTAGAGTGATATTAAATGTAAAACATCTGGGCTTGGCACAAGATTGGCATACAATATCATAATATACATTATATTCATGTAAATTATGTACTATATATCACATATATTATATATTATGATATTAAATACTTTATTACAGCATAATTTCACTAATTTGTTTACATAAATACATATATTCCTTATTATAATTGGCATTAGAATGACTTTAGAACTTGACCATTTAGCCAGAGAAAACCGGACCTATATGCAGAATCCAATGAGAGGCATGTTTCAGCCTTTTGAGACAGGATAATATTTTATAAGAATATAGTGAACGTGTAAATAGATTAGATAAATCTAATCAGATGGTGAAGCAATGTAGGTTGTAAGGTCTCAGATTTTCATTGACCCTTATCAGATGAAAAAGGTGAAAGAAGTTACAAAAGTAGATAAGCCTTGAGTTGAACTTTCTCAGGGTACCCTGAGAGCAAAACTTACCTCATTTATAGGAGCTGAGCTTGGAGCTGTCCATTGGATAGCCACTGTGAAAAAATCTATGTGGCGGGGTGGTGGGGTGGGGGGTATTAGGGCACCGTAAGGCAGTTTGGG
>VBSM01003185.1:5934421-5946265 GCA_008086735.1 Cheirogaleus medius
AAAGAAGAAGAAAGAGAGAAAGAAAAGATTGCTCTGGATGTCTATAGCTCCAGATCTCACATTCTGACCAAATATCAGCCAGGTGAGAAGATAACCCAAGGTTCACTTGGAAAGTGACCCCCAAATTGCTTGTGATGACATAATTGTGTCCTTAAATAGTACTTTTAACCTGATGTTTCTCCACTTCAGCACTATTAACATTTTGCACTGGATAATTCTTTGTTGTGGGGTGTCCTCTACACTATAGGATGTTTAGCAGCATCCCTGGTCTCTACCCACTAGATGCCAGTAGCACCCCCTTCCCCGAGTTGTGACAACAAAAAAATGTCTTTAGACATTTCCAAACATGTCCTGAAAGGCAAAAATCACCCTCTGTTGAAAACCACTGCTTTAACCCTAAGAACAACAATTAAGTATAGAGATAAATAAATATGCCAAACCTATGGTATCCGTATTTTTTGTGTTTCATGTGGGAATTCTGTGTGTATTTACTTGCAATGTCTAAAATAATTTTGATTATTTGATTATCTAACAGATTAGCCTGATGCTTCTAATTTAAAATGTGTATGTGAGTAATTAATTGATTTAGGCTTGTGATAACCAGTTTACCATGCCTGTCAACAGTATTAGAACATTTGAAAAAACTTATTTAGAAGTTTAATTTATTAGATTTATTAGAATCCATGACATTCTTAAGGAAGTTCTTTGTTAGGAAACAATTGATGTACTTAAACAAAAAACAAAATATATTAAATGCATTAATTTTGTTTAAATTATTTAATAGAGCTTAATTTATTAATCGTAGAAGTTCCCGTAAAATTACTGATAAAATGCAATTGTGTTTATAAAGAAAACAATAGTATTTGTAGATTGAACTTAAAAGTTTAAGAAAGATCTCAGTTTTAAACTTGTTAATTTAATTTGAATTGAATATTATGGTATTTCCAAGAAACAAACTAGCCTCTGAATAATATTTTTGTATGCAAAAGCCATCCTTGAGGACACAAAAGAACTTCACATTGACAATGAGAAGTTTGTTAGTTGCCTCATAAGGGGTGTGACTGATGGCCTTACACACAGTCTCAGGGGGCTTTGAGGAACAGCCTTACGTCCTCTTATTTCAAAGAATCGCTTTCTGGAATGATGAATAAAGTGTATGACTAAAAATGAGGAAATCGAGGGGGATAGTATTCCCCCCAAATGAGAGAAAATGAAAAACATTAACATTTTGGAGTTTTAAAAATTTGTTTTGCAGGGATAAAAAAAATACAAGCTAAGATGTCGATATTCACCTAAATCAATTTTTAAAAATATGGAACAGGAAGATATTGTGTAAAAATATCTAGAACAGTCTTTCTTAAATTTTAATGTGCATATGAATCACTGTGGATCTTATTAAAATACTAATTATGGGGGAAGAAAAAATTTTTAAATAAAAATAAAATACCAATTATGAAGCAGTATGTCTGGAGTCGGGCTTGAAATTCTGCATTTCTAACAAGCTCCCAGGTGAAGGTGTCAATACTGGTCCCAAAACCACTCTTGAAGTAGCAAGAAGCCAGAAGATTAGACATTGTCATTCTCTTCACTAAAGGCAAGGCATATCCTTAACATTATAAGCAAATACCAAAAGAACTTCTGTCTTCATAAAGGCAGGCAGAGGAATGGGGAGAGACTTTGCTGGTGACTGTCCTCAGTCATTCACATAGGGGCCCATCAAGACTCCCGTCCTCAGAGGTATGGATATCAGCAGCCAACATCCACTCTCTTGTATTGGACAGAGATTGCTAAACATCAACACTCTTAGATCTTCAAGCTGGGAGCAAGGACTTTGAATGTTCCCGGATATAACAGTGGGGTTAGACCAGCATAAAAAGTATAGGGTTTCTCTTCTTCCCATTTCTATCATCAAGATCTTTGCATCCCAAGGTCTGACTTCTCTTGATGCCCCCACCATGTAAATCAGATTCTCTGGAGATGAGGCCTAAGATCAGTATTTATTTTAAGCTTCCTGAGTGGTTCTAATTGGGAAGCCAGATCTGCATGAAACTGACCTAGCTCAGTCCTGTTCTTTTAAATATAAGAAAATTGAGCCCCCACCCCCACCCAAGAGTGTTTGTGATAAAGAACTCAGGCCCCTTGATTTAGCAAATATCCTAAAAAGAAGCCACTGTAATACATGCTGGAGTTGGGAGATGTTTATCTTTTTTGAAAAAAACTATAACTGAAACCTTATTAAATTATCAACTCATAAAAGCCTATAGGACACTCACTGAAAGAAACTAAAGAGGATCTAATTTAGAATGAATTTACATTATTTTGAGCAAAAAGGTATATGACTGTGTTTCCAGAGACAAAGCAGGATCAGAATGAGCCTCAGAAATCCAAAAGAATGGAAGGGGTGGTAGATATGCTGAGTTTTGGCATAATGCCCCTAGCCTCTACTGACAGGGGAAAAAAGAAAAAGAAAAAACAACCAATTGTACTTTGGCTGGGTGCAGTAAAATTTATGACAATCTCTAGAAATTTCACATCTACCCCCAGAGTGCATAGGACCACCAATTTTGAAGATCTCTGGATTCACTAAGAAAGGTTTACACTACTCATGAAGTGAATCAGTCATTCATTCAACAAACATTTCTTAAACACCTGCTATGTGCTAGGCACGAGATCTTGAAAATATGGCAATGAATGAGACAGATGTGGAGGTTATAGTCTGAGAAGGGAGCTGCCCATCGTAATGTTCTAGTCCCTGACTTCAAGAAGGGGTATATGACATAGGCTTAGCCAATCATAATACTCCATCCTCCTCACTGTATGATGGTCCAAGCCAGGCGAATCAGAGTCTGTCCCTGGGATGAATATACACTGAACCAAGGAGCAGGAGTTCTCTTTCTTCTTTGGGATTGCTACCGGGGCTAATGCAAGCTGAAGATGTCTGTAGCCATGCCTTATGCCACTTATCATGGAAGAAGCCCTTGTGGAGAAAGAGATGAGGACCAACTGCTGAGGGGCAGTGGGTGGGGTGTGGAGGAGGAAGAGGAAGAGAGGAAGAGAATAAGAAAGAAACCCAATGACATCACTTGAATTCTTATATTCAGAATCCACTCCACCTCTGTCCTTCCCAGATATGTGAGCTGATAAATTCCCTTTCTTACTTAAGCTAGTTTAGTCAAGTTTCTGTCACTTACAACCAAAAGAGCCCTGACTCAGACTGATCATAGACTTATGGTATGAACAAGCTGTAAGAACCTCTGAGTCCATCTGATACAATGGCTCTCAAAGTATGGTCCCTGAACCAGCAGCCTCAGCCTCACCTGGGACCTTGTCAAAGATACAAATCCTGAGTCCCCACCCCAGACCCACTGAATCCAAAAGTCTGGAGGTGGGGCCAGCCATCAGTTTTAACATGCCCTCCAGATGATTTTGATCAGCTCTAAAGTTTGAGAAACACTGTTCTAGTAAATCCTTTCCATAAGATGTCAAACCAGAGGCCCAGAAAAGTGAGTTAACTTGCTGAAGGTCATAAAAGTAGTTAGTGTGGCCCCAGACCCTTGTAGTAATCCAAGAGCTGAGGGGTTTGGGAAAGGAGGGACACTTGGAGTTTTGAGGGAAGTAACACATGGATTGGCAAATAGGAGGGGGGAAAATATTTTGGGTCAAATAATACAGTATGGTTGGAAACACTTGCTATGTGTTTCCACAGGACTTTAGAGAATATTTTACTCATCTTGGCTCCCCAGCTGAGCCAACAACAATGTGTTAAAGCTCCATGGCCAATGGCAGGAATCCAGGAGAGTCCTTTTTATGTGCCAGCAAAGAGGAATTTCTTAGAAAAGCTACAGAAATTATGCTACTATCACATTTCACTTCGTGGAGTGGAGGAATAGGAGGATGAAACAAAAAGCAAGGGACTGATGTTATTCCTTAGAATCTTACCTCTCCAGTTGCAAGAAAGGGATTTTATTGTTGTCCTTGCCAGGGCAGCAGTTCCCTGGAGGGAAACTGGGCACCTAAGCTGGTAACTTGGAGAATAACTTGTGTTTTTGAACTTTCTTTTTCAGGTGGAGGGAGAGAGTAGCAGCGTCTCAGAATGTCCCTGGAAACTCTATTTAGTAGTCTGCTTTCCGATGATTTGCCCAGCCTGCCCTGGGGACGTGGTCCATCCAGAGGCAAATCTAAGAGAGGAAAGATCTTGGCACCAACATTTCTGAAGTTCTCTCTTTAGTCTCTCCTTCTCCTACTCTTGAGTATACAGATGGGCATAGGAAGAAGCAGGGCAAAAGATCAAGGGAAGTTGCTGGTACTACTAATTTTAGAGAGTACAAGCTTTTAATAGTCAATATACACTTTCCTTCCCTGCATCTACTCAAGCATTGCCAATGCCAACCGGGAAGGTGCCTGGTTAAACAATAAAACAAACAAAAAAAGCATTACCTCCTCTCATATCAATCCACGATTCACACATTCCTTCATTCATCAATTATTTCTCGAATATCAACTATGTGCCAGGCAGAGGTCTAGGCACTAGGGACATAGCAGCAACAAAAACAGGAAAAAAAAAAAAAACACAACACCTTGCCTTCATGGAACTTATCTCCTGTCTTGTCTTTTTGGGAGACAGACAGACAATAGACAAAACAACTAAGTTGGTGATTAGGCCATGGAGGAAAATTTTAAAAGGAAATGGTAGAAAGTGAGCAGGGGTAGTGAGGGAAGGAGTTTGAAAGTATAAATAGGGTGGTCAGGAAAGACATGATTGGAATCCAGTGTGCTCTTGGTCATCAACCCTCAAGAAAGATCTGTTGAAGCCAACCTCTTAATAATATCACATCAGTGATTAAGCTTCAACATAAAAATTTTGGAGGGACACAAACGTACCCTGAACCCATTCCTCTCTTCCCCCAGTATTTTCAGCCATTCACCCCACCTCCATGCAGCCCATGGACTCACTGACCCCATCCCTAGCTGCAGAGGTAGTCTGATGGGTCTACCAGCGTGAGTCTCTAACGGTGGTTCCCAGGCTAACAGCAATTAGCATCACTTGGAAACTTGTTAGAAATGCAAGATGAGAAATGTAGATTCTCAGGCCCCACTTGAGACTACTGAATCAGAAACTCTGGGGCCGGAGCCCAGCAATCAGCATTTTAATAAGCCCTGGTAATTCTAACATAGGCTTACATTAGAGAACCATGGGATCACCAATCACATTCCCTTGGTAGTGATTGGTTCTTGAACCCAGGCTTAAGCCAATCAGTTTCTAGCATTCCTCTGGCAGATGTAATTGGTCCAGAGGTGGTCATGTGACCTATGGGCCCACTATGACTAAAAGGAAGGCTATTTACTCCACAGTTGGAGGAAGTGCTTTTTTTCTTTTTCTCTCTCTCCTGCCCCTTCCCTTCTCTTCTTGATGCCCACAACCAAGGTAGTGTGTTGCCTTCTTTACTGTTGACTGCCAACTTATGACCATAAGGGAACCCAGGCTAAGGGCAGCGCTGAAGGGACTCTAGCAAAAAGGAGCCAGAACCTTTGCACTGTGCCTCTGGTCTTCCTGTTTCCTGAAACAATATATTTCCTTATGATTTATGCCAATTGTGTTTGTGGTTTCTGATACTTATAGCCAAAAATGTAACTACAGGTGACCAAGGAAATATGAGGCCAACGGTCATACCAAAAATATTTCAGGATGATGATGAATGTAATTAGGTTAACAGGCATTTTTTCTCCCAAGTTCCAAAATGCTAAGATCCAGGTAGAAGAACTGTTACAAGTTGAGAAAAGCAACTTAGTACGAATAAAATGGAGCATTACTTTATACAGTGGGTACCTAACTGGGGAATTGGCTAAAAATACAAAAATGGTTAAAAGAAAAATAAAGGAGGGTGACTTCAGTAAGGCATACTCTTAGGTGAAATGAAAAAAGGAGGGGGGTAATATGCAAATGAGCCTGGAGTACATTGTGGTGCCTAAAAGTGAGGAAGTGCTCAAGAAAGGATGGGGACACAGAAGCTGGCCTGAAAGAGCTCCCAATGACTGAAGTTGGGACAATTTGACAACAAAATAAATAATGATAGTGTTGATTTTTAACCCAAAGATTAAAATAATTATCCATGAGTCCATATTGATATAAATAATCAAATAAATAAAGAAATCACGGAGAAGGTATAGCTCTTTCCTATAGAAGAATTCTAATGAATTAACATAAAAGAAAATCACCATTAGAACAGTAATAATTGTCACAGGCATGATCTGCTGATGGATGCTAAAATTAGTGGGAGAGGGTTTGAGAAGAAAGAGGATATTTTCATAGTCTCAAAGTATCTTCCTTAAGAGGAAAATGGATAGATGAGGCAAACTAGGGTGCGATAGGGATGTGTCTGTCCGGAATTTTCTCCTGAAATATGCCATTTGGTTTCAGAAACAGGAAAAGCAAGAGATTTGGTTTTAAATTGAGTGGGCAGGACTTCATGGGTTCATAAGAAACAAAAAGGGCCATTACTGTTCAGAGACCTTCAGTTAGGCCTGAACTGGATGTGACCTGGACCCCAAAATGGTCTCCTTTCTCTACCCTGAAGAACCCAATGGGCTCATCCTCCTCCCCTCAGTCCCTATCCCAACCTCCAAACCCTGGGCTTGCTCGCTGCCAGGAAGGGTGTTAGTGAGTTTCACAGACTAATTGCAGCGTGCAGATCGACTGGGTCGCCTTTAGTTTCCTCTGGATTTTCAGGTTATTTGTGTTGGCACAGGGCCATGTTCAGCTCTTCCCAAGTTTGAACACATTCTCAAAAAGGGCTGGTCTCACCATCCTCATCTTGGTTGAGGCCAAAATCTGGTTCCATTTTTCATTAAACTGCCATTTGTAACTTTCACTGAACAGAATGACAACATGTCTGTCTTCATTCAGTATTTTCACAAGAGAGGGCCTTTTTTTGCCTCCCATGAGAGAGTGTGTGATTTATTTATCTCCTCCATTGTGCAATAGATTCACTACCATTACAACCGATGCAATGTTCTAGAGAAAAATGTTGCTGTATCACACGGTGACTTCACTCCAGTTGGCAGTGATTGGTTTCTCATTTAGATCCACCAAAGCCTACACTGTGGGGCTAGGTTGCATCATCAGAGACTTCTCTGTTTCGATTGTGAGTGAGGGCCTGGAGGGCTGGGACCACTTCCTGCCCATCTTCATCTGCCCGGGGTCTGGCACATAGTAGGTGTGGTAGTCATCAGTGCTGTTCACCAAATATTTCCAACTCTTCCATTCCGGGGCCCTTGTAGGGCTGCATTTCCTAGCCCTCTGTGCCTGGGTGCAACTATGTGCTCAGTTCCACCTGATGAGTTGGGAGCAGAAGTGACATACATCATTTCTAGGCTAGAGCATTTAAATGCTTGTGGTCCACGGCTCTCTTTTCCCTCTAGATCAGCAAGCAGCACTGTTTGAGAAGGTGGATCCCTTTTGGATCCCTGAGTGACTGCATAGGTAGAGACCCCCTTCTAACCTATGATGCACACATAATGTAAGAAATAAATCTTTGTCACATTAAACACTGAGATTTCAAGGGTTGTTTGTTACTGCAGCATAACCTAGGCTATCCTTACTGATGCCATAGGCATAAAATAAATGTTTGTTGAATGAATGAATGATGTAAGCCAGAAGAGACTTCTGAGCAGTGTTGCTCTAGAATTTCCATAAAGGAGAGATTCAGGCATGGTCATCTGATTACAATTGTGTGGGAAGTTAGGGTTGTGTTGGCCAGGGGACTTTTCTTGTTTTGTTTGTATAGTACACTGTTTTTATTAGATAGCCTTTATTTGGGGTGTGAGAGTGTTGATGGAGATTATGTGGGGCCAAAAGCACCCCAAACCAACCCGTGGCATTATCACTGGAGTTTCAGTTGATCTTGTCACCCGCTATGTATTTTACAAATGGGGAAACTGAGACACAGACTAAGTGACAATACTGATTAGTTAGCAGCAAAACCGGTAGACACCAAACCCCTCATTTCCTGATTGTCTGGTGCTTTTGCCCTCCCATCATTCTACCTTTCATAGCCAGGTGTAAGAATGCTGAGGCTAGAGAGTCACACTCTGATTGATTCTAGTCCTGGCTCTACCACTTACTAGCTGTGGACCTTTGGGAGAAGCTACTTAACCTCTCTGTGTCTCGGTTTCCTCAGCTGTACGGTCCTCAGTGGGTTGCCATGAGGATTTCCTGATATCAAGTATAAAGTATGGAAAGATCTAGCAATGTTAGTTGATTATTATTATTATTCTAGATCCTTATTGCACTGTCTTGACTTATACCTGAGTCTCATGTTCTCTTTGTGTTCTGTTTCCCTTGGGAAATAATGAATCTGTTGGAGACCATCGTGTGGTATATTTCTGGACTATTTGGCCACAGGTAAATTGCATTTGAAGTTCTAAGGAGAGTTGGGCCCTGAGCACTGATGAGCCTCTTCTGCCTCCCTTTGCTGAGAGCCCACCCTAAGGGATTCACCCGTGGGAAGTGGGCAAGGAGACAAGGACTTCTGCCCCACCCCCATTCTGTCTCTGCCATGTTTGCTGACTGCTCATTGCCTGCAGATCAAGCTTCGTCACCAGCTCAAAGACTCTGTGGGGCAAGAACCAAAGTCACCCGCTTTCCAGTTGCTGGGACATCGGCCCACAGACTTTGGATAAATATTTAACCACAAATCCTGACCACCCACAGCCTCCCTTTATGTCACCAGACAGTACCTGTGTAGGAGGCATATGACCAGGGCTCCCTCTCTTAGAAAGGCAGAGAGCCCTGTGGCCAGAGGGTTGGGGTCCCCTCCTTTGTCCCAGCCCTTTTCCTCTTCTGTAAGTCCTTATGTCAGAGTTCTATGGATCTGAGAGTGTATGTCAAGAAGAATGAGTTTGGCTGGAAGTGTATCGAAATACAAATTTTTAATTTTAGGGTAAGGGCTGTCTCATTTGTGTGTTTTAGATATATTTCCTTAAAGTGCTTTTTTTCACTAGGAGTAAGTTTGTTTAAAGGAAAAGCATACTTATTCTGGCATCACTCTTAATTTTAGAAAATCAAGGAACTTTTAAAATGAGATATACATATTTTAACTTTTTATTGCAGTGAAACATACATACAGAAAAGCACACATATCATAGGTGATCAGCTCATTGATTTTTCATGAATGTAATAGATCCATGTAACCAGCGCCCAGATCAAGAAGCAGAATATCACCTGCACCCCCAAGCCCTTCTTATTCTCCCTTGTTACTCTAGTCCAGTTTCTCTAGTGACTGCTATCCTGACTTCTAACAGCATAGATTAGTTTTGCCTATTTTATTCTTTATAGAAATGGAATCACACAGTATCTACGTTTTTGTGTCTGACTTCCTTCACTCAACATTGTTTCTGAGGTTGGTCTATATTCAGCATAGCAGTGGCTCATGCATTCTCATTGCTGTCTGGTATTCCATTTTGTGACTATAGCACCACATTGTCTGCAATCCATTCCACTGTTGATGGACGTTTGGTTTGGGTGGTTTCCAATTTGGGGCTATTACAAATGTACTGGTACGATATTCTAGTTCATATCCTTCGGTAAACATATGCACTCATTTGTATTGAGTATATACCTGAAAGGGGAACTGCTGACCATATATATGATACCTGTACACTCAGCTTCAATAGATTCTGCCAAAGAGTATTCCAAAATGCTTGTAGCAATTTACACTCCCAGTAGCAGTATAGGAGAGTTCTTGATATGAATACTATTTTATAGTAAGTCATACAAATATAAGTGTTAAATTAATTCAAACGGAAATAATTTAACCCCTTGGAGTAACTCTGAGTCTGTTTATTAAATACACCGTTTTCCTCTTATCATAACTTCTAACTTGTTAAGTGACCTGGATGAGCTTCTCGACCTCCACTCCCCGTTAATCCAACCAGTCAAAAGTCTCTCTGAAAACACTGTCCATTCATATATCCAGCTAGAATGTTATGAGTGTTAATAAATGGGTATTTGCAAAACAAATTCAACCCCTTCTGCAAAGCGGTGTATATATCTCGCTCATGATGTGTCTAATATGGCAGAGCCAGTCAGGATGTTCTCTGCAGATTTGCACTTTATAAACATCACGTCTCCAGGGCTGTGAATGCAATTCAGAATCCAGAATTTTGTTCTGGTAGTGAATAAAAACGGTATATTCTTCTGCAGATTTTAACGAAAGAGAAAGGTGCTTTTTATAGTGATAAAGCATTTTGCAAATACAGGTATCATTTCACTATGAAGAGAAGCGGGGAGGGCGGTAAAAGGAGCCAGAGAGGGAATTCAGAGCGCTTATTTTTTTCCTGGTCTCTACAACTAATTCGTACTGTAGAAGCGAGCCTCTGTTTCTCCATCTGTAAAATGGGGTGATCTGTAAGTCTTATCCAGAGCTAGTTATCGCTCCTTCCGCCCCCTAGCAGATAGAGCGCTGGGGATCCCAGTTTCTAGGTCCCCTGTGTATTATGCCCTTCACCAGGAAACCACGGAACTGAATCATTTACCAGGACATTTCTCTTTTACTGGTCTCTCCAAATTCCCCTCTCAAGTGATCTCTGCATTCAGGAATACTCTGGCAGAGAGGGGCGACCTCGACCTCGGGACTCCTACCCATCACAGCGCGCAGGGCTGAAAGTGGTGGAACAGGCATTTGGGTACCAGGGCGACCCCTAAAGGTGACCCGCTGGGTGTGGAGGTTGGGGTCCCCAGGAGGTGCGCGCCGTGCTGCACACCCAGCATCCGAGGGGCCAGCGGTCCAGGGAGCCCGGAAGCGCCTCGGGGTCTTCGGCCTCGGTGGGGTGGGCAGCCGGGCCCGTGGCCCCCACTTCTGCCCGCCTCGCAAGCCCGCAGCTCCCCGCTGGGCTTCGGCCGGCCGCGCCGCTCGCTCCCTCCCTCCTCCTCGGCGCCCCGCCCGATCCCCACCTCCGCGCCCAGCCTCGCGGCTGCCGAGCGCCGGACGCGCCACGCCGCGCTGGGCAGCTGGAGAGCTGGCGGGCGAGCGGTCCGGGAGCGGCGGGGGCGGCGCCCAGCCCGCGGGAGGGAGGAGGAGGAGGGACGCGGCCGGAGGGAAAGGGGAAAAGGAGGGCCTGAGGGCGCCAGTAGTCAGCTCAGCGGCCGGGACCGGCAGGTAAGCGCACGGCGCCAGGATGGGGCTGTCCCCTCGGGCTCCCGAGAGCGAGCCCGGAGAGCTGGCGACGGGCGCGGGAGGCGCGGGCGCAGCGTCTAGCTCTGGAGGGCGACGGCACGGAGGCGCGAACGCTCCTTCCGCCCGGCTGCGGCTCTGAGCGGGGCCCGGGGCCGTCCTGAAGGGCAGGGGCAAAGCGCCGAGCCCCGGGGCTGCCGGCACCCCGCGTGCAGGAGACCGCGCGCCGTGGGAAAGGGGGCTCCGAGGGGAGACGCGTGTATCCAGAACCTTTAAACGGACTCAAGCTCTCCCCACCCGTCCGGGAAACGGAGCCACGAGCCTTACTGGCGGGGGCGGTCCGCGAGACGCGACTCCCGGGAACCCGGGCCGACGCGCCGGGCCGTGGGTGCGGCGGTGCCTGCGGAGCGCGGACGCGCCCCGGGCCGACGGCTTGGCGCGGCACCACCTGGCGGGGCCCAGAACAGGTGGCCCGGGCGCGGAGGGACGGAGCAGCAGCCCGGAGCCAGGGGGTGAGCCTGAGGGAAGGGGAAGGCTGGTGGTCTCGGAGAAACGCATTTGGGCAGGGATTTGAGTTTCCAGGCTCCGGAACTGTATCCACGCGTCCTCAAACTACGGCCCCGTGGGCCACATGTGGCCCGCCGAGGACATTTATCCGGCCCGCTGGGTGTTT
>VBSM01003185.1:5946365-5995556 GCA_008086735.1 Cheirogaleus medius
TTGGCCTCCCAGAGTGCTGGGATTACAGGCGTGAGCCACCGCGCCCGGCCTAAAATGAATTCTGATTCAGTAGGTCTGGGGTGGGGCCCGAGCCTCTGCATTTCTAACAAGCTTCCAGTTGCTGCTGTCGTTCCATGGGCCACACTTTATGTGGCAGGCCCTACAGAAGTACTTTTTGTCCAACAGGCGGAAAACCTTAGGAAAAGTGGGCTATCGGGAGATGAGGTCCTAAGACTTTACTGTATATACGAGGTCTGTCCAGGAAGTATCCAGCAATGGTTAATATAACAAGAACGGTGTTTTTCCTGTTACATGGCTGGATATTTTCTGGACAGACCTTGTACATATACACCCCACCTCTTTGTCCCCTCTGCCCCCAGACACGCACATTAAAACGGTTGCTACTGTAGGGGCCCAGGGAAGACTTTCCCTTCGACCTGTGAGGGTTCCTGAAAAATTAACTGACAAAAGATAGATTAAGTGGAGAAAAGACATATAAATTTATTAACGTGCACTCGGGGAGAATCACAGAGTGATTCCCCAACCCCCCAGTGGGGTACAAGAAGCTATATACCATCTTGAGGTTAGTGAAAGAATGCTGGCTCTGAGCATGGTCAAAAACAGGTTTTAGGAGCAGGGGAAGAGGTGGCCTGGCTAGCAAAGGTGGTCTTGTTATGTAAATGAAACCACACAGGTAGCTGCCCTCAAAGAGAAGAGAAAGTAAATGTTTCTTTCAGACCATTAAAGGTGTCAGACTCTCAGTTAATCTCTCTCTGGGAAAACCTGGCTGCATCTCTGCAGATTCTCTACAAATGCAAATCTCCCCCACAAAGGACAGATTTGCAGGGTTACTTTTGTTTTCTGGCTCTCTAAACTGCCATCTCAAAATATATCAAAGAAATATATTTTGGGGTGAAATATTTTTATTTCCTTCACTACTCATTTAATAGCAAAACGCTTTACTTTTCTTACCAACTTTCTAGCCAAATACATTATCTGATAGCAAAGATGGCTTCATGGACATGCAACCTGCCCTTGGTTTTTATTGCCGAAATTCTTAATAGTTTTTGAACAAGGGGCCTTGAATTTTCATTTTACACTGGGCCCCACAAATTTTGTAGCTGATCCTGTCTAATAGTCACCATAGGTGGAAAAAGGACCCATTTCTTTGATCAGGGTTTGAGCTGGTGGGTGGTGGAGAGTAAAGATTTATTAAAGGAAGACTGGCTAGATGTTGCAGTTCCTCCAATCTTTGTCAACTTCTCTTTGGCTATCTGAAGAGGCAAGCCTGTGAGTATGACCCCAGGCATGCATGGTATGACAAAATTGATTGCTTTATTAATATTCATAGCTAACAAATTATTAAGAGCTTGATTATTGATAGACAATACAATTACGTTTGAGGTTGAAATAATTTGTAAATTAATTGACAAGGTTTGTGTGTTATTTCCAAAGCATTTGGAGAGACTTTATTTAGTGTCTCATGGAATTTTGCTTAGTTAAGATCTAAAATGTGCTGGACATTCATTGCTTGGTTTGGCTGCTTTCACAGCTCAAATGCAAAACTGGAAAACAAAAAGTGGCCAAATTTTGTAGCTGTTCAGGGGTATTGTTTTACAGGACCTCAGCGTGATGCCAGCCCTGATCAGATTCCCTTCTGCTTTTATCATTCCCGCATCCTAGCAAGGTGACTTTCATGAAAACATGGACAGAGCAAATTTAGCTATTGCAAAACACTGAAGACATGCAGGACCACATCAGTGTTTTGTCTGATGAATAAATCTTGCCCCAAACACACAGATTCCAGGTGTGTGTACTTTTCGAGAAAAAAAAAATGTTGGAAATGTGGAGGAAAAAAAGTTGAACTCAAATTATGGATATGATTTTGTTCAGCAGAGGGAGAAAAAGTCTGAGAAATGGAACTTCATTTCATTGGCAGGTTTGGCAGGGAAAGGAAAGCCGCTATGTTTTTAGTACTGTGAACAGCCTTCCAGAAATGGCAAAGGGAGTTTGCTCAGGTGTTAGGGAGAGCCAGCAAAGAAGCTGATTTTCCATGGCTGATGTGATCCTTGTGGGGACTTTGAGGGGGGACATCACGACATATGTTCTTGGTGCTTTCACTGCGCAGATGAAACTGAACAAACACATTTTTCCATTTTGCTGCCTGAGAGTACCAAGTCACTTTCAAATACACAATACAAACTGGGAAGAGCACAATTAAATTATAAAAAGGAGAGAGGGGGATGTGTCTCTGTAATGTTAATAGTTCAGAAGATAGAAAGGAGGGATTCTGACTTTAGTAAAAACCTGGGAGCTGGTTTTTTTGCCTCACTGAGAAAGGGCTTTCCTACCTCAAGATAGAAAAAAAGTTCTTTTAAAATGTTAATGGATTTAAAAATGTGTAGGTCTTTAATCTAAGTGGAACTTACTTGGGGGCCTGGTATGAGGTCATGGGTAATGGAACTTAAGAAATGGGCCAATATTTGGGGAAAATTATTATAAATTCCCTTAATCACGTAAGATTCTGGTGAATACTCTGTTCCATTTCATAAATCTGTTTAATTCCCGAGTCTATTCCATGTTTCTTAAATTGAGGTATCATTTATTTACAGTAAAATTCACTTTTTAATGTATAGTTCTAGAAGTTTTGACAAATGCATATAGCCATGTAACCACCACCATATCAAGATATGGAACAATTCCACCACTCCAAAGAATTCCCTGTTGACTTCTTGTAGTCAACCTCTCCTACCACTCTCAGCCCCCGGCAACCACTGATTTGTTTTCTGTCCCTATAATTTTATCTTTTTCAGAATGTCCTGTAAATGAATTACTATACCATGTAGCCTTCTGAGTCTGGCTTCTTTCACCTGGCATAATGCATTCAGATTCATCTATGTTGTGTGGATCAATAATTCATTCCTTTTTATTGCTGAGTAATATTCCACGGTTTATCCATTCACCAACTTTTGGTGATTACAAGTAAAGCCAATATAAACATTCACCTACAGCTTTTTGTGTGAATATAAATTTTAATTTTATTCGGGTAAATACCTAGAAGTAGGATTACTGTGTTGTACGGTAATTTTAGCTTTATCAAACACCGTCCAACTTTTCCGAAGTGGCTACACCATTTTGCATTCCCACCAGCAATGTATAGAAAATCCAGTCAGTTGGCATCCTTGCCAGCACTTGGTATTGCTGCTTTCTTTTGTTTTAGTCATACCAGCAGGTTTATGGTAGTAACATCTATCTGTGGTTTTAGTTTATTCTTCCCTGATGATGTTGAACATCTTTTCATATGTTTTTCGTCATTTGTATATCTTCTTTGGTGAAGTGTCTGGGTTTTTTTCCTCATTGTGTTTGTCTGATTACTGAATCATGAGAGTTCTTCATATATCCGGATACAAGTTCTCTGTGGCTCGCCTTTTCATTTTCCTAATGATGTTTCTTTGAAGAGCAGAAGTTTTTAATTTTGATAAAGCCTAATTTATCAAGTTTTTTTCTTCTATGGATAGCATTTTTAGTAACCTGTCTAATAAATATGTCTACCCCAATTTCACCAAGATATTCCCCTGTGCTTTCTTCCAGACATTTTATAGTTTTATCATTTATATGTAGGTCTATAAATTCATTTCAAGTTATTTTTTATATGAAATAAGGGTCAAATTCACTTTTTTCCATATAGAAAGACTGTTTTTCCCTCATTGTATCTTCTTGGCCCCTTTGTCAAAAATTGACTGTATATAATGTGGGTCTGTTTTTGATCTCTCTGTTTCGTTCCCTTGATCTGTATGTCTGTCCTTACGCCAGTTACACACTGTAGGTCTTACAGGATCTTGATGGGTGCATTCCTACATTGTTTTGCGTGTGTAATTTTTATTGCTTTTAGAAATTCTATTCTTTTTTCCCTATTTCATTTCCTATACTATTGAGTAGGAAGGCTGTTTCATTTCTTTTTTTAAATCAGAAACCTGTGCACAAGAATTTATTAGAGTTACTTATTAACATAAGGATAATCTTCAAACCAAGAATAAAAAACGATCATTGACTCTTGGCAAAAGCCTAAACATGAGAGCAATAGTATGCACAGGTGAATTTTAAACCAAAAAAAAATATTTCTCATAATTAACAAATCACCTCTGATAGTGAAATATTTAAGGTAAACTGCATATTGCCTATATATGTTTCAAGGTAAAAATGAATGTCACTCATACAAATTTTTGTTTATTTGTTTGTTTAAGTTTAGAACTTTTTTCACTTTCTACTTTATTATTTTTTCTTTTTTTAAATTTCAGAATATCATGGGGGTACAAACATTTTGGCTACATAATGCTCTGCACCCATGAGTTATGAATTGGAAGTCTGTTTAATTTCTTTTTATAGCTCTGTCTTATATTCAAGCCATCTTACTGAATTTTTCTTAGTTCTCATAGTTTTCTAGTTGGTTTTTTTTGGATTTTCAAGGTAGACAATCAAATGTCTTTAAATGGCAATAGTAAAGGGGTTTTTC
This sequence comes from Cheirogaleus medius, assembly GCA_008086735.1. NCBI lineage: Eukaryota > Metazoa > Chordata > Mammalia > Primates > Cheirogaleidae > Cheirogaleus > Cheirogaleus medius. Next base: position 5,950,879 of record VBSM01003185.1, read on the forward strand.
CCCCAATATTTTTACTTCATTTCATTTCTGAATTGGGTGGGAATGCTTCTAATATTTTACCCTTAAGTATTGTGCTTGCTATAGGGTTCCAGTAGCTAATGTAATTATCTTCAGGAGGTTTCATTCCATTTTTAGCTTGCTAAAAGTCTAAAGTTTAATTTAAAAATTTCTTGTTCTGCTTGGATTTCTTTTTTTTCATTGAAAGCCTAACAGGTTTAAGGTCAGTCAGTCTTCCTGGTTTTGGAGGTTCATATTTTGATCTCCCTGGAGGAGAAAATATAGCATTAAGTCAATTTGTTTTATTTGGATTATGAAGAACCTACCTTTGGAGCTTTTTTGTAATGTTCTCATTGGGCGGATACTGGGTGCATTGAGGGGGAGAGAGACTAAAGAGACAATTTATAACCTACTCCAGTACAAATAAGATAGCTTTTCCTAATGTTCAATTTTTTTTTTTTTTGCCCACCATTCACCATGAGAAGTACACTTTATATTTTAACTCAGTACAAACACAAACATACCTGTATATAATTGAAACAAAATCTCACAAGGTATTTCCTCTTTCCTGTGTGCAATATACTCTGATATTTTCAACTCTCTTCTGTCTGCTCTATCTCATTTTAAAATGATGATCACGATTTTCTAAACTGATTTGACCACTCATTCATTTGATTTCAAGACCTACAGTTTGAAAGACACTGTTTTCTAAAACTGTTCATTTAGTTTCTAAGCCCCCAAACTGCTGGATTGTGTCCAGAACAGATTCAATTTATGTGAGATCCTACTATGATGCAAAATGAGTTCATTTATTAGACCCAGAGATAATTAAAACTACCCACATTTCTCTCTTGAATTACTGTGTAGCCTTTAAACCAGTCTCCCAGTGTCCACTCTTGACCCCACAGAATAGCCAGTAAATGCTACTGAGTCTTGTAATTCCATGGCTCAAAACCCTCTAATGACCTCCTACCACACTTAGAATCGACCCCTAGAGGCTCACTGTAGCCCGCCTTATCCCTATTATTCTCATTCGCCCGTCTCCCGGCCTTTGCGCTTGCCGTGCTACCTGCCTGCAACACCATTTCACCAGATATTCACCTAACTTGTTTCCTCCTTTCATTTGGGGTCTTCTAACCCTCATCCTAACATAGCACTCCCCCGCCTACCGACCTACCACTGGAAAGGTTCATTCTCTTATCCCACTTCTGTTCTCTTTGTAGCACTGTTAACTGCAATTATATTTAGTTATTTGTTTACTGATTCTGCATCTTCTTTTCCCTGCTAGATTATAAATTCCAGGAGGGCAGGGACTTTGTGTATCTTGCTCACCATTGTATTGTCAGGACTTAGAACACTGGGATGTAGTAGGCGTGTAATACACGTGTCGAATGACTGAATGAATGTGCCTAGAATCCAGAAAAAATCAGACACTCACCATAAGAGAAACTCAATGTGTTCCACCTTTCTGTTCTATTTTAGTGTGGAAATTTCTTTAGGTTAAGCATTGAGTATATTTTAATGTACATAGTTCATTAATCAACAGACACTCATTTGGTGTCCGCTACGTTTCTGACCCTGTGATAATAATGATGACAGCTAATAGCTACTACTTTACACATACTAACGTATTTAGTCCTCCCAACCTCTTGAGGCAAGTACAATTATTATCATTTTGCAGATGAGGAGACTGAGGCACAGAGAAGTAAGTCACTTGTCTCAGGTCATGCAAAAGGTAAGTAGTGGGTCCAGGGTTTGAATACATATCATCTTATCTCAGAGCGTGTGTCGTTGACCACAATGCTCCTAGCAATAGCAAGAAATATGCACGATTCCTGACCTTTCTATAAGCATGTAATTAATGTTTATGGCTTTTGTTCTTTTAGCATAGTGGTTCTCAATTGGGGGTGATTTTGCATCTCAGGGGACATTTGGCAATATCTGGAGACATTTTTGGTTGTCATGATTGGCAGGGGTGGAGTGCTACTGGCATCTAGTGGGTAGAGGCCAGGGATGCTGCTGAACACCCTACGATGCCCAGGACAGCTCCCACCCCCAGCAAAGAATGATCCAGCCCAAGCCTTAACAAGCTGAGGTTGAGAAACCCTGCCTTAGCACAGGCGTTCTGGAAGCTGGCTGCCCATTAGTATCACTGGAGAGTTTTAAAAATAAATACCGATGTCTAGGTTCAGTTCCTGACCTTAATAAACCTCAAACAGACCTTCAACCTTCAGTGTTGCCCAGCAATCCTACCATGCTTGCCTGGTGGGTTTGCTTTCCCATTCTCCAAAACAGCTGTTTTATACTGTTTATTTCCTCTGCCCCTCCCGCATCAGCTGCTGACTCTGGCTCATTAGACAGGAGCCTCCTCATAGTCCCACCACCCAGACTCCCAACATGCCCACATCTGCACAGATGCAGTGTTCCCCGCTGGTACTGCGAGATTGTGAAGAAAATGTCCCTAAGGTATCAAACACTGGCATCTTTTCTGGGCTCTGGACCCCTCATCCTCTTTGTCTTCCCAAGGATATTATATAGATAGATAGATTTTATTTTTTAATTGGGAAATAATTTAAAACTTTACTAATAAATGGCAAAATAAAAACAGCGCAAAGAACACCCATAATGCCCTTAATTCAGATTCATCTATTAACATTTTATCCAGTTTGCTTTCTCAGTTGCACTCTTGCTCACGCACATAATTTTTTTTCTGAGCTGTTTGAGGCTAAGTTACATACATCATGGCCCAACTCTTAAATACTTCAGTATGCATTTGCTAAGAATAAGAATATTCTTTTACATAACCACAGTATGTTATCAACTTCAGTATATTTAACATTGATAAGATACTGTTATCTAATCTGCCATTTGTATTCCAATTTTGACAATAGCCTCGATAACATCATTTACAGCATTTTTCCCTTCTAGTACAGGATGCTGTCTAGAGTGGTTATTGCATTTAGTTGTCCTGTGTCTTAGTCTCTTTTAGTCTAGAACATTTCCACAGCCTCTTTTTGTCTTTTATGACATTGACATTTGGGTTGAATACAGACTACCTCCTCTCCTTTTTCTTTTTAATAGAACATTCATCATTTTTGATTTGTCTAATGTCTCTCGTGATTAGACTCAGGTTATGCATTTTTGGCCAGAATATTACATAGATGACATTGTGTCCTTCTCAGGGTATCTCATCTTGGAGGCCCACAATGTCCATCTCTTCTTCATTGGTGATGTTAATTTTGATCATCTGGTCAAGGTATTGTCTAATTTCTTCACTGTGTAGTTACTGGTTTTTCTTTCCAAATCAGCGATTTGTGGGAAGACACAAATATCCTGCTCTTCATCAATATTTCCATCTAGATTTAGCATCCAGTTATGATTTTTGCCTGATCCAATCTTTAATAGGGTGGTTGAAAATAATGATTTTCCAATTTTAGTATTCCCTCCACGTTTGGTCCAGGGCCCTTCCTCTTCCCCCATTTCTTTATTTATTCATCTATTTATTATTGGTATGAACTCATGAATTCCTACTTTTTCAAAATAGGCTAAATTCATTACTGTACTTAATTATTTTGGTGCTCAAACAGTGAAAAACAATTCTCTATTCTCTTGCCCTCTCTTCTGTTGTAATGAACTCCTCTCTGCCTTTCTTTTTTTTTTGGATCATTCCCATCAGCTTACAGTCATGCTCTAATATCTAATATCTTCTTTGGCCCCACATCCCCCTCCATTCAGGCCCCCCCAATTTCTGGTCACCCCTTCTCAGAGGAATCTCTTATAAGGGTGTTCCACATTTTTCTCTTGTCCTGTCTAATCATGGTTCTGTCCTGAGGCTATTGTCAGTCCTCAGTGAACTCCACGTTGTCAAATACAACTGTCACCTCCCTGACTGACTTACTGTGCTTGACTTAGCAGCAGCACTTGACAGTCATTCCCTCCTTCTTTGAACACTTCCTTCTGTGACCTCAGTTATCCTATACTCTCTTGGTTTTCCTACTCTTGCTGATAGCTCATTCTAAGTCTCCTTCTCTGTTCAACCTACAAAGGTGACGTCCCTCCAGGGCACTGGGATTCTCTTCTCTGTACTCTCCTGATGACTCCATCCAGTCCTATGGCTTTACATGCCATCTAGATGCCAGTACCTCCAGCCACTACCTTTTCCACAACTCAAGACAATAATTTGCATGGATATCTAACAAGCATCTCAAATGCAATGTTTTCCAAAACAAAATCTTGATCCTGTATCACCCTCATGCAAAACCTGATTCTCTCCCAGTGAGAGCCATCTCAGTCTATGGCGCCACCTTCCATGCCATTGTTTAAGCCCCTAACCTGCAAGTTCCATACCCCACATCTAACCTGTCAAGAAATCTTGCCAATTTGGCTTCCAAAGTATGTCCCAGGTGTTCCCACTTCTCTCTGCCCACATCTCTTTCTTGGATGATTTGTAATGGCCTCCTACAATCCAATATTCACGTGGCAGCTAGAGCATCTTTCCAGAAACATCAGTTAAATGTTCCGGCCCCTGCTGCGCACCTCTTTCTCTTGCTGACCATGCTCCTTTTGATTCTTCCAGCACATCAAGCTCCTTTTGGTTTTTTATACTAACCTTTTGCTCTCCCTGGAATGTACTTTCTGCTCTCTCCTCCACCTTTTTATGGCTGGTTCCTCATTCATATCTCAGTTTAAATATCACCTCTTTAATGACCTATCCAAAATAGCCACCAAGTCACCCTCTGTATCTCACCTTCCTTTAATTCTCAATACTCCACTTATTATCTATTTGTTTCCTTGTTTATTTGTATATTTATTCCCCTCTCCCCCTCCACCCTCCTCAGAGCAGGGCCCATATCTTTATGCACAATGCCTAGAATAGTATTTGGTATGTAGTATTCAATTTTGGTATTCAATAAATATGTGATGGATAAATAAATGATACATTTAAACTGTCAAACATGATTTTCAGAACATGGAAGACACTCAGTAAATGTTCTCCTTCTCCCACAATTGCATTCTCGTGTCTGGGGCTAGTCTAGAAGTTTCTGGTGAGGACAGTGATCTGATAAAGAGATTCATATTTATGTGTTAGGATCCTGATATTAGGGTTTCCAGACAAAGGGGAATTACATTTTACCAAGAAAAAAACAGTGATAGAATTCTAGGGATCACCAGTGTCACATTCTTCAGTGGGGGACTTTCCTGGCCCTTCTAACTGCAAGACAACTGGTTTTCAGATTTCACACAGTTTAACATGTTTATTTACCTTGGGATTCAGACATGTACATTTTAACTCCATTTTGCACGATCACATGTAGATTTTTTTTGTGGGAAAAAGGGGGATAGCAAAGGAAGTGACATTCTTCTCTGCGTATGTTTATAGTATAATTTACTGTGCCCATTTCAGCATTAGCTCTGGTATAACACAAGTGCTATGCTGTGTGTGTTTTTGGAATCTGGGAAAATTACAACAAAAAATGTTTTCTAGTACTTGATTCTGGTCTGAAATTCGTGAATTGAATATGTGGAGATGGGGGAGGAAGATTGGAAGATGTATACCGAAATGGTATACATTATTCAAAGATTAGCTGTGGGTTTTTTTTTTTTTTTTTTGAAAACTCTTGTAGTAGATTTTAGATGGTAATAAAGCTTTCAGGAGAAATCAGTACAAATAAACTCAACTAGTGATTTTGTTGCCGGATAATTAACTTTTTGACAGAACATACCACATGTTTTGGGATATTTGGAGAAACCATAACCCTTGACACAGTAGGATTTTTTTTAATTGGGCCAAATGCCCATTGTATTCACAGTTCGTGTATGAGTCAAGAGCTGGGCACCATTAGTCACCTTGTGATATTTATCACCTGTGCATCATAATTAGTCATTTTCTTTCTAGCAATCATCCTTGAAAGTAGGCAAGCGTCAAGTAGCATTTCAAGGACATATTTAGAGGATTATTCTTTTTGACTCATCCATGAAAGTGGAGAGAGTATATATACATATATTGTTTAAATTTTTCTTGTAGTACAACTTGTACACATTATAAATGTATAGCTCAATGAATTTTCACAAAATTCCCTGCCACCAGCCCTCAGAAGCCCTCCTCCTGCTTCCTTTCAGTCGCAACCCCTCATGGGTACCTAGATGCCATAGATTAGTTGTACCTGTTCTTGAATTTTCTATATATGGTACCAGACATGCTGTCTGACTTTTTAACTCAGTACTGTTTGTGAGATTCCTTCATATTGTGGCTTGTAGTTATAGTTGGACTGTTGTCACTGCCATATAGTATTCCACAGTTTAGCCTTTTTACTGCTGATGGGCATTTGGTTGGTTTCCAGTTTTTGGCTTTTATAAGTGGTGCTATGAGAAACACATGCATGCATTACTACCAGGTAAATACCTAAAAGAATGCTTTAAGTGTATTTTTAATAGTTTTTACAGTTGCCGTCAATTATTTTCTCCTCTGAATACAATTAGAATTAGTAGCCATCTTTGGACATAACTCACATCTGTGCCCATAGACAATGCTGAATTGTTTTTGCCCCCATAACTTTTGAATTAAGTTCTAGCATCAGTTGTTTTCTTTACCTTATTTTTTTCTAAGAATCTGTTTCCATGCTCATTTATTCCTTCACTAACTACATATATCAAAACATTTTTAAATATCTTAAGAATTTTGGGTTGCTTTTTCTTTTCCTACAAATCTCTCTCTCTTCCCCCCCCCCCCCCCCCCCCCCCCCCCCCCCCCCGTCTCCCCCCTCCCTCTTTATCCTCCCTTTTCTCTGGTATTTCTTTTGAAATGAAAAACACTCCTGGAACTGCTGAATGTGTTTTCAGATTTTGAAGCAAAGGTTTACCACCCGAATTGCCTTAGAATGGTACAGGCTTATTCAGCACTGATTCCTAATTTTGCCAAGGAAAAGGAAAAAGAAGGAAAGAAAGAAGTAAATAAGGGAGGCTTTTAAAAACTAAAGTATGCTTTATTTTGCTCTGATTACACCCAGGCCAGTAGGTTGACACTAGTATTTTCCCTTTGTCTTCAAATACAGCAAATCTGATTATTCGACAAACTGAATAGAGCAAATGTAACCTGAAATCAAGCAAATTACAGTTCACTTGATTTTGGTAGGAGACACTCCTGAGATGTAATTATTATGCAGAGAACAATTAGCAATAACATCATCTACAGCAGCACTTTTCAATTCTAACATGCAAAACAATTACCTGGGGATCTTGTTAAAATGCACATGCAGATTTGGGAGCTCTGGGGTCAGCGGAAGATTTCTGCACTTCAGCCCCATGTGAAGGGGATGCTGTGTGTGAGGGACCACACTTCAAGCAGCAAGGCTTTAGAGCATAGCTGCTTCTCTGTTCCTGGGGATTGTGTGGAACATTTGTCCACCATCCCTCGATGGATGAAAACAGCGCTGCCCAAGTGCCCCTCTGGGCTTGTCCTCTCAGCATAGGTGGAAGAACCAGGTGTGTGCGGTCTGCGATAGAGCAGCAGAGAGCGTTTCTTTTAACCTCAGGTAGTAACTTCTTTCAAACCCCGCCCCACATGGACTCCCTGCAAGCATATCAAACACCTGAAGGGAAACCACTGAACTCCTCATCACATGCCAAACCAACACACACACACACACAATCCAGGTACTGAGGTTAAGAAAGGAGTGGGGCAGGGCAGGCATGAAACCAGCCTTCTTGCCTGTCTTCAATATTGCCTACTTCCTCATTCATTCCAGAGACACTTGGTGTCAGTTTCAACATCCCGGGCCCCACCACTGCGGTACACACCACCTGCTTTCCAGCTGGGGGCTGCACCTCTCTCTGCCCACCCCTGCGGCAGGCTGGGAGTGCCAGAGGATTAACAATCCTGCCTCCAACCCCAGGAGCAGCCCTCATCCATGCCTGATGGAAGTTGGTGGATAAATACCCTGGCTCCTCTGCCCTCTTCCCTCTAGTGGGATAACTGAGACCTGAGACCGGTGTTCTACTCTGGCTCCCAGAATTGCCCCCAGTGGCAACTGGCTTGATAACACCCTGACTTAGCTACCTTCCCACCCTGTCTCACTTCCCCATTCTCCTATCTGTGTTTCCTGGGATCTCATCCTAAATAAGCTACTTGCTCTCGAATCTGTGCCCCAGAGGTCCGTTCTGAAGGAACCCAAACTAAGGCAAACAAGAGTAACAGAAAGTTCTTTTGATCGTTTTAATAAAATCCCATTTTATAAATAATAAAACCAAGATGGAGCCCTGGAGGGTTTCTTCTAAGGGGGTTTCAGCAATATCTAGATGTTTTCTTGGCGTGACATCATACATTCAGATGATTGGAAATAAGCCCGACAACAACCTGGAGAGAATTCTTCCATGTTCCTGGGCTGTTCGGGGATCCTGTCAGCAGGGTTGATTTTCCTGAACTCTCCAGTCAAGCTGGTTCTGGTCTTTCTGACCTCTGCCCCGGGGATGTATCTCTGAGTTCTGCCTCAGCCTTGCCCACATCATGGGGCCCTTACAAAGCACATCCTGACTGCATCCTACTCCCATGCTCCTCTCACAGGCCTGCCTTGCTGCCTTTCTCCATGGTGGGCTCTCTGCCTTGCCCTTTGGGACGAGCAGTCCTTCTCGGATGTTTACTTGACGGAGCGGAGGCCCCTGACACTCAGTTTCAAGAACGAACCCACACCTGTTTTCTAAGCTTTGGTCACTGCTCCTTCTTGCCACGTCCTCAGCTTTCCCCCCTCCTCCTGCCTTCTTCCCCAGACTGGAAGTGGAACTGAACCCCAGCATCACTGACGCCTCTCAGTGCATTTTAGGGGATTTTAGGGCTGCCTGGGCCCCAGTCCGGGTTCTTAGTCCTTTTATATGTTCAGAAGTGTGATAGGACCCAGCCTTTCCCCCCTCAAGACCTCTTATTCAAAATTCCCCTTTCTACGTACAGTTCCTCTCATGTTCGGAAGCCACACCAGGCAGGGATGTTTGAGAAGGTGGCCTGATTTGGCACATTGGACTGGATTTCTCACAATTTTTGCCCTACCTCTGCCAGGGTGTGCTGCCTACCAGGCTAAACACCCATTCTTTGTGTTTGGGCTTCTTTGGGATCCTAATTAGAGACCCTTGGTACATGCTAGGTGTATCAAGAGGGGTAGCTGTAATGTAAACATCTGTTAAAATGTCAAGGGTGGATGGCTAGGTGACTACTTCGCTGTTACTTTGGGAACCAAAGAATATGACTTTCTTAGCTCACACTGCCAGATGGAAATACCATAGAATGGGTGGCTTAAACAACAGAAATTTACTTATCACAATTCTGGAGACTGGAAAGTCTAAGATCAAGGTGCCAGCATGGTCAGTGTCTGGTGAGGGCCCTTTCCTGTCTTGTAGCCAGCCACCTTCTTGTTGTGTCTTCACTTGGCAGAGAGAGAGAGAGAGAAAGAGAGATTGATTTTCCTCTTTTCTACTTCTTGTAAAGTCACAGTCCTTTTGGAGTAGGGCCCCACCCTTATGACCTCATGTAACATTAATTACTTCATAAGACACTATCTCCAGATATAGTCACACTGGGGGTTAGGGCTTCAACATATGGACTGGGTAGGGGCATAATTTAGTCCATAGCAATAGCTGTACTCAGCTCCACTCTTCCCCCCAGCATCTCACCTGTTCATCTGCTTGAAGCCTGAAATTCTACAATTAGAGATTCATTTCCTTAGTTTAAAGTGCTGTTAAAATGTAAATGGGCACAGAACCTGTTCGATGTGCCTCCATGTGAGGCCTTTTCATGAGAGCAGGTGAGGGTTCAAAAAATGAAATCACTGGGCACGTACAAATTGGGAATGGGCCCCACCTAGAGGACAGAAAGGGTACGAAAGAGGGAGTTGGTTTTCTCCAATGTCCGCTTGTTCACTTCACCAAGGCCTGTCCTAATCCTCAGTTACTTTCTTATCAGTTCTTGCAAAATAGTGCTTAAAATAAAAGAATTGAATCATTAATCTTGCTTTCTTGGATCTGTGAGCTATATGAAAAGCATTGCCTTTTGAAGAGGAGTCTTATTGACTCTTCAAAGGAAGAGGTAAAAATATAACTTCTCATTGGTTTATCCAGCCTTCTAGCAACACGAACTCTGTATTAGCCACCAAGTTTTGTGTAATGACAATAGATGTTTGTAGTAACGATTCTTATGTGCTGCTGGAGCCTAAAGTACTTTTTGAAGTGTCAAAGATTTATGATGTATGGGATGATTTCATATTAACTATGATTTTTATAAAGTCTTGGTTACTTTTTGTTACCAAGTGGCAGTCCTTTATTAACCAGAATATTTTCACCTTAATACTTCATCTTATTCCCCTGCTAGAATCAAAATGGTACCTAAAGTAAAGTGAGCCACTTCTTGTGGTTTGTTCTTGCTGGGATCAGCTGCTTGTGCTGATTAGCTGCTCAGACAATCAGATCAGGATCATGGCTCTGGCTACTATGTGGCCTTTGCTCTTAGGGGACAAGCTGAGGGTAGGTTAGTTCTGATTCAGTATCTGCTGGGGAAAGTGCATATGGAATTCCATCCTTTTTGGACCTACACCATCAATAGTGTTGGCTGGAGGTCCTCAGCCCTGGCCCTACATCAGCTTTTTAAAAGAGTGTAAAGGTAAGCACTATCCTAAATTTGGCGATTCTCCATCTCATGCATTTCTTTATACTTTTCCTATATAGGAATATGTCCCTAAGCAAGAGGGAATGCTACTTGCATGTTTTCAAAGTTTGTATGATTAGCATCTTTTTTATTATGATATTCTACAACTTCCATCTCATTCAACATTATTTTTGTGAGATTCATCCTCACTGCTATATGTAGCTTAGCTCATTTCTTTTCCCTTGCTTTACTCCCAAATCCCTCCCAGAGAACAATCAAACTCACATTTGCCAGGGTGGAAGGAGAGTGGGAATTACACACACACACACACACAAACACACATGCATACACACATACTCATAATTAGTTGATCTGAAACAAACCTCAAGCTGTTCTCTTAACTAAACCTGAATCAAGCCAGTAATTTATTTAGATTTTAACAAGCTACTTTGGAAATTATTTTACAAGGCTTTAATTTTTCCGTATGTTCATAGCCCACAAAATTGATCCTGGGAATAATCCTTTTATGCCTTGCCTACAAGGAATTGCAAAGTTGAGTTTGAGTTCATTTGCAGTAGCTTTTCTTCCTCTAGGTTTTCAGATATTGTCATATTTCTCTGTTTCCTTTTTTACTTGGCATGGATTTGCCCTCTTTTCCCAATAGTATGTCCAACTCCTTCAAAATCTCTTCCTTCATTTATCCATGCATTCTTTCAACATATATTTATAAAGTCCCTAGTGTGTGCCAGGCACTCTTCTAGGCACTGGGGACTCTACAGTAAACCAAACAGACAAAACCTCTGTCTTCAACAAAGCTTATCTTCTAGTGGGGGAAGCAGACTGTACTTGAGTAAAACATTTAGAATGTTAGGTAGTCATTAGTGCTGTCTGTGGAGTAAAATGAATCAGGAAAGAGTCACAGGGAGTATTGAGGGGTTGTAATTTTACATAGCCATTCTCTAGGCCAGTGGTTGGCAAACTATGGCACAAGGCCCTCCCTCTGTTTCTGTAAATAAAGTTTTATTGGAACACAGTCATGCTGATTCATATACAGATTTTCTGTGGCTGCTTTTGCAGTATGACAGCAGAGTTTAGTAGTTGCAATAGAAACCATTTGGGTTGCAAAGCCTAAAATATTTATTATTTGGCTTTTTACAGAAAAGATTTACTATTTGACCCTTTACAGAGGAAATGCAGATTTTTATATATGATGACTTTTTGGAATTAATCTCCATGTTGTGCTTTTCAGCTTCCAAAGCACTGTCATGAACACTATCTCATCTGGGTGTTGCCATAGTGTTAGGAGTTGGGTCTCCATACCTGTGTTTTACAGGTGACTGAACTGAGGCTGGAAGAGGTTAGTGTGGTTGGCCAGGGTTGTTGACCTGCTAAAGTGGTGGTGTTTAACTTTAAAAGCTAGTGATTTTCCCAGCGTCATCTCCTACTCTCCGGTGATAAATACAACCCAGGTTTTTAGCACAAGGAGCTTCCTAGCACACAAAACACAGAAAGGCAATACTGAAAGGCATCATGAGCACGGGCTCTGAAGCTCAGCTGCTCCAGTTCAAATGCTCGCTCTGCCACTTACCTCTGTGACCATAGGCAAGTTATTTGACCATTCTGTGCCCTGTCTCAATTTCCTTGTCTATAAATCAGTCATAATCCTGCGCCTTCCTTCTCAAGAGGGTGATGCTCATCCGAGTTTGCCCAAGGCAGCCCTGATTTGTGCTTGTTTCCTCCACATTAATCACCAGTGCCCCATGTTACTCTCAGGCACTCCAGTTTGGACATAAAGTATATGCGTACCCCACCTAGGGTCTCTGTAGAGATTGAGTGAGTTAATACAAATGAAACAGTTAGAAACATGCCCAGCTGTAGGAAGCATTTGCTAGAGTTTGTCTGTCTTTTCTTATCAATGCCATGCCAGCCCGTCACTTAATTTTCTTCTGACCCATCACTTGGTTCCATTAAGGCCAAACTGATTCCTGTCTGAAGCGATCTTGCTTGTCTGGGTTAACAGGCGACTGAGGATCCTCCTTCCACTTCGCAGAGCCTCTGCCTGCGACACTCCCGGACCTCCTTCAGCAGCTCTTTGCTCAGATGTCATCTTCGCATGATGCTTTTGTAGGCCACTTGTCTAAAATTGCCACCCCCTCCCCGACACGCTTTGTATCCCCTTCCCTGCTTTATATTTCTACTTAATGCTTATTACTAACATACAGGTTTTACTGAGCTACTAATAATGTTTTTAGTGTAGTTTTGTTTTGCTATTACTTGGATAGAAAAAAACCCCCCACAAAATATGCTATGCCTGTAAGAAGATTTATTTTTCTGTTTTCAAAATTAATGTATCTTTATCATTAAAATTTTGGAAATTGTAGAAAAACGCAATGAAATAAACAAATACAAGCCGCCCATAGTCTCCGCGGCCTCACAGTTGGTGTTTTGATTTTATCGAGCAATTTTACCCCTGCTGTAGCAGGAGTACAGTTTCTAGCCTAATCATATAACTTTAGCTAAACAGCTTACAGGCAAATGATGATTTACTATGTTCTCGAAGTATTATAATTTTGATTCCTTTAAGAGAAACTTTTTCCTACATATTTTCATCTGAAGCTGATCTGAGAGAAACTATAAATGTACTGGTCTAGCCTAGTCCCATCTCTAGAAGTAAAGGAAGAAATGTAGAAGAGTAAGAGAGTGAAAAGGAATGTTTCCCCACTTGCAGTGAAGGTTTTCCAGCACTCTGGCAAAGCATTAGCCTGACTCCTGCTGAAATGAGCATCTTATTGGAAATTATCATGTGTGACATTCCTTTTATTTGCTAACTTTCTTTATAATATTGAATAAGTTGCTTTCTGTGTCATTGTCGCCTCTAAGAATATAATTCAGCTCTTTATGTGTTTGCATTATAGCTCTTTTTGAAACTTGTCAATGTTTCATAGATTCATCCATTTACATTTGCATTTGTCTGAATGCCCCACTGGCGTGTTCGATCCAGAAGGGCACAGTTGTACCTGTCTTGTTCACCAGGGTGCTCCTAGCACCTCACAGAGTGCCTGGCACACAGTATTTACTCAATAAATATTTGTCGAAAGGGAAGGTGCCTGAGCACATTCAGCCTCCATGCAGTGGGGGTGTCCTGCCACCAGGGCCAGGGTGGGGATGACCCGTGTGTAAGGTCCTCAACTGCAAGAGGATACATTTCTAGAAGGTGGTCCTGGTCCCTCAAATATCACCCACACTTTCTCTCCCCAAATTTCTGTAACAAGTGACAAAATCATTAACTCAACTCTCCAAGTAGGTTTAAAAAGCAAATGCCTTTTGAAAAAAGAAGCTTAATGGGACCTTCACACTGAGGGGTCAAATAAGGACATTAGCTCCATTCCTCGGGGCAGCTGGGCTCAGGTGGGAATGAAGAGAGGGCACTGGGAGGGGAGACGGAAGAGGGACTGGGTGAGGGGGGATGGCCAAGGAGGAGAGAGGGCAGGAGGGCAGCGGTCCCATGGCAGACCGCATCTCTTCTACACAAACACATTGAATTTTGCCCACAGTAGATGTATGTGGAGTGACTCACAGAGTTCCCGGTACACGGAAGCAATCAATGATGGCGCTAACACTGGGGGCTAATATTTTTGAGCATGTTCTATGAGCCAAACTCTGCGCTGAGGAGCGTTTTTGCTGTACCAACTGACTCAAGAAGTTTAGGACACAAATATGATGATTATTCCCATTTTATGGGCAAAGAATCTGAGGTACAGAGGCAGTAACTGAGTGACTGCTTTCTCCTGTAACTTGTTACAGGCTAAAATTAAATATTGGCCATTTTTATCATGACTCTGAAAATCTCTCGCTGCCTTCCTACACCTCCTTTTTTTGCTGCAATAGCTTATATGTGAAAAGGCTTAGACAATTTTGCCAATACTTAGGCAGTATTACTGTAGAATAACTAAAGGCAGCTTATAACACTTCTGGAAAGTGAGTTTTAAAAGCAGGTATTTTGAGATATTGTACATTTGTTTTTACTTGCATGAGCACATGACACCTTTGTTCAGGCAGAATCACTTTTATATCAAATGGTATTTTTCAACCTGTTCCCAACTATAATACTGATCATTACTATTTATTGAGCATTTGCTATGTGCCAAGGATTGTTTGATATGTTTTACATGTACTGACGCACATATATGTCCCAACAACCGTGAGACGAATACTATTTGTATTATCACCATTTTACAGATGAAGAAACTGAGGCACACAGAGAGACTGAATTACTTGCCTGTGGTTTTAGGGGCAGCAAGTGGCAGAGCTAGAATTCAAATGCAGGGGTTATGCCCCTTTAAACGCTCTGCCATTTGCTTCATGAGTGGGCATAGCAACCTTTCTTCCCTATGATTAATATTTATCCACAGTGCACAAGGAGTTAGGAAGTTCCTGAAAATTCCTTCCTGAAAACTCTACTAGCTGGCACCTGACTTTCCCATTTTGGTCCATTTCCTTTCAACCCCACCCTTCCCAATGAGAACCTCAGAGACCAATCGAAATATTCTACTTCATATTCACCCTGCGCTGTTTTTACTATAAAATTTTTCATCTGTCCCTGAGACCAACCTATGTGATTGTTATCCTTCAAATGAGAGAAATCATGTTTATTTTTTCCTCAGCATTCTATTTATCATTTGAAGTCATGAGTCACCAGTTTTACCAATAAAATGTTTCTGGCATTCCGTACGCTGATGAGCGAAGTGTGGATTGTTGGTCAAGATCTGGGTGGCAGAAGGCCTTGTAGGAGCTGCCTCCAGAGAGTGACCTTTCTACTATAAAGTTTGCTGAGCACTCATCAAGTTCGAGCTTAATCTAACTGGCGCGCACAAGTGTCACACTGCCCGCCCTGCAGTACATTAAATTGAGTTACAGACCTTCTAACAGGCAGGCCCAGTGCACCTCAGGGTTCATGGAAACTCTGGGGTCTGGTGGCAAGTGATTAGCTTTGGGAGTAACTTGACTCATACAGTCTGCTTCCTTTTTCTCAAAATATCCGGGGAGTTAGTCTCTTACTGCGAGGGAAAAAATAATACTCCCACACCACTTGGAACACCCCAGTTTTGGAAAAATCACTTGAAAAAATGCTGCACAGCCACCCATGCTGCATCAGTGCCGGAGAGTCATTTGGGAAAAGGCAGCGTCCAGACGCTTGTGGGAGGTAGGATTTTTATGGTCTGTCTGTGAGTCCAGTTTTGCCGTCTTCAGAGGACTCCATTCAAGGCTGTCAATGAAAACCATTGAACCTGTCAAGTTGTTGTTTGCCAGGTCTCCTGGAAAAACACACTGAGAAATCTTAGCCCTGGGTGGGTCAAAGAGGATAGTACTAAAAAAAGAAGGAGAAAATGGACGGCCCTGCTCTGGTGTGAGGCCAGGGCTTGGTGTTGCAGCCAAGTTCCCTGGTGATAGAGGAGTTTCCACCATCAGAGGCTTCCCGTCCTGGCTCTCCCCACCCTACCTTACACCAGCCAGTCTTCAAAAATAACTCCACTTCCGGTGGAACCAAGTAGAGGCGTTGGAAGGCGTTGTGAGCAAAAGGAGCAGGTAGTGCTGATGCTCGGAGAGAGTGTCCTGATGAGGGAGGAAAAAAAAGTAAAACAAGAAGGCTAGCCAGCAACTGGGAGGTTTTCCTGGCTGTAGGAGTGCTCATTGGAATGGCACTGACTTCCGGTTTCTGCAGCCCAGCCGGCAAACCTGTAAGGTAGGCAGAGCCCCTCCTTGGGATCCTCTTCTCTATCCCTCCCTCCCCTCTGCCCTCTCCAAGCTAACAGCAGGCCTTCCCATCTCCATGCCTGTGTCCCTCCTCACCATGTCCCTCCTCACCGTGTCCCTCCTCACCGTCAAAGCTGACCTGATGAATTAAGTCACACTCATCCATTAATGACCACACTCATTGGACTTTGCATTTTTTATTGAGTGCAATGCCTTACCAAAAAAAAAAAAAAAAAAGCCAAGCTTTGAGAGGTGGTTTTTTAGATATTAGTCAAAAATTAGAAAGAATTTTTGGGGTAGGAGTTCTACTCTAGGAAAGCTTTCACAGGCTTTCTAGGTCATTATCATCTCCTTGAGCTTCTTTGGCATAGAACACATTTCCCTGCCCTCCACCTCCCCAAATGCACAAAAGATAGAATCAGTCACCCCCATCTTTGTGTCCTCAGAGCAGTGTGCTTAGGACTGCGAGCATGTCTTATGACACTATTCGTCCATGCATAGGAGTTGACCAGAGATGTTTCTTGCCTTCCCAGAGCATACCCCTTCATCCTCTCCTTGTGCAAACATAGACTGGCCTCCTTCTAGAAGAGAGGCTTAATCGAGAGTGACAACTTCCTACAGACTCTGATCCACCTTTCAAGACTACTGAGAGGAGGAGGAAGCTGAGGACTGAGGGGCTTGCTAAGGTGGAAGTCACAGTGGCCTTGATAAGAGTAACACAAAAGCCTGATTGGAATGAGCTCAGGAGAGTCTGGGGAGAGAGGAAGTAGAGGTACCGGGTATGGCCAAGCCCTGAGCGGGTTCAGTTAAGGACTAACCAGAGGCAAAGCTTTGCTTTCTTTAAGGACTGTCACGTTGGGAAGAACAGGAAAATGGCCTGTGTCCCTTCCCCTGTGGCTTGGGAAGTTAGTGTCCTCACACCTGCCCTTGACCCTTTCGTCCTCTCCAGAAACCCGACTCTAAGCTCATCTTTCTAAAGCTGTTCTGTTTGGATAATTCCACCCCCCTCCCCCAATTTTATTCTGTGTCCCATCAAATTAGGCATTGACTATCTACTATGCTAAATTTTTGTGGTTGATACCTGACTTATTTTCAAGTTGTTTCACATGGACGGTGTGAGGGGGGAAAGCAGGGAAGTGATGTTAACTCTGTAGAAATTGTATGTGACTATGAAGGCCATAAGCATTTTGAGGAAGCATCCCATGCACTTGTAACCTAGCAACAGTGGAATGCTGGGACTCTGCAGAGGCTGGGATGGGGCTTTCACTATGGTGGAAGGGCACCCTGGACCCCATGGGTGGAGAAGTCAGATGAACTGGGTTCCAGGGCACACACGGCCACTCACTACCTCTGAGCCTCACTTGCTTCAGCTGAACCCTAGCAGTGCCTGCCTCTCTCTTGCCCTTCAGATCCAACCCAGACCCAAGGCCTGTCAGTCCTCCCTCCCAACTATTGCCTAAGCATGTCCGTAACTCATCACCACCACCACCATCTTCATCCACACCATCATTGGCTCTCACCTTGAATACTATATGGGGCAAACTACAGCCCACAGGCCACATCCCACCAGCTGCCTGTTTTTGTCAATAAAACTTTATTGAAACATAGCCACACTCATTCATTTACAGATTGGCTGTGGCTGTTTTTGTGCTACAATTAAGTAGTTGTGGCAGAAATCCAATAGCCTGCAAAGCCCTAAATATTTACTATCTGACCTTTTACAGAAAAGATCTGCTGACCCTTGGTGTAGAGGAAAATCTTATTTATATAATTATTTTGAATCTTCTTCCTTTTCTGGACTCTAATTCCCACTGTATTTTAGTAGACTTCCATATGTGCATGTGTGTGTCACATAAACAAATCTGTTGTGGTCTCCATTTCCCTAATTGTCCCTCTTACTTTGGATTTTTGTTTTATTTGATTGCTCAGACCTTCAGAGCAATGTTTGAGAATGGAGAGTGGAAATCCCAAACTGGACTCCCACTTCCACTCTGTCCCCCTCCAATCCATTTTCCACGCAACAGCTAGAATGTCTTGTCAACATGTGAATCTGAACACATCAGCCACTGTTTAAAATCCTTCAGGGACTTTCCATTGCTCTCAGGACAAAAAAGGCATGAATCCTTACTGTGGCCCCCAAGGCCCCTGAGGGAGGTGGGCCTTTCCTGCCTCTCCAGCTTCATCTCTCACAGTTGTCTCCTTGCCACTCTGTGTCCTTCCTACCTTCTCTGGCCTTTCTTTAGTTCCTTACATGGGCCACACTCCCTCCTGCCACAGTGCCTTTGCACATACTGCTTCCTCTACTTGGTACGGTCTTTCCCTGCCTCCTTGCTGCTTACCCTTCCAGTTTCAGCATCACTTTCACAGGGAAGCCTTCCCAATCCCTTAGGTCAAATCCTATCATCTTCTCCCAGATGCTTTTCTTCGTGGCACTTGTCACAAGTGCGATATCGCATTTCTTGGTGTTAATTTTTGTATCACATTTTTGTTTCCCCACTACACAATAAGCTCCCTGGACTTATTTTGTTCTGCAGTGTATCCCCAGGCCCTAGCACGGGGCTATGAATTTACCTTACAGCTACTCTGTAAACCTTCATGGGTCCAGTGGGATCCTGTATACAAAAGCATTTTGCCTACCATAAATCACTGTAAAACTGTAAGGGATTATTACTATTAAGAACAGATGAGAAGGAGGAAAAGTAATTCTTTCAATGGGGAGGTTCTATAGACATTTTAGGAAGGTAGGAAGGGAGATATTGGAAATTGCTTGAGGCAATGAAGTTTTCCTCTGTTCTTCCAGAAGGCCTCGTGGAGAAATCAAGAACAATTTTGGAAATGTGTTCCTGTGGGAATACATCCCATTTACACTAGTTGATGGAAGCCATTAAAATCTCTGTCCACCTGCCAGTTTGGTGGTCAGGTTTGAAATACATTCACACATGCCTCTAGAGAAGAAGGGAACTTCTCCAGGGAATCCCAAGGAAGAAAAGGGTCTCATGTAAAACATCATAAAAAGAAAATGAAGGTTTATTTAACCCTGACATCTAATTTGACCTTTCTAAACATTAATGTCATAACCACAAACAAATGGGGGGGGGGTTCCAGGACACCAGGGAAAAGTTGGCTTTTTAAAAAAAGTCTGAAGAAATATCATTCGGGAGAAAAGAATAAGTCAGAGTAGGAATAAAATACAGACTATAAATGTGGAAGAGGAAAGAAAAGCATTTTAAGGAATGACCTTCTTCTGGCTTCTGAGTTATACTGAGTGGTTTGATGTCATTAGCAAAATGAACCTATTGATTTTTTTTTATTCCTGTAGTAAACAAATGGAAGTCTAAGCTTTTTACCACTCACAGTGCATTGTTTCCTGTAGTTATAAATATATTTTCTGCTCTCTTAGCCTGGGCAGCAATGTGAGGGAGGGAGTCTTAACCCTTCATCGTCTGGCTTGAAGGCCCATTTTCCCATTTATACTTCCCCCTCCAGGGGATAGGAGCAATGGGTAGGAGGGAGAGCTAGAATACACTCAACAGACCACAGTGACAAATGATTCTCCCAGGGAGATTGTCACCAACAAATGCCCACAAATGGGCTGCAAACTCTGCCAAGAGTCTACCCTTATAGCCTGCTGGTTCCCAGAAGCATCTTGCTTAATCACTTTGTGAGCAGGGCCCAGAGACCATGCAAGGTCTGCAGAATCTGCAGAACACCCCAAAACTTATCGGCTGAATGGACAGCCATTTAATTAGTTAACAATTTTAGAGTCCATAATCTTGGCTGGGTTCAGCAGGATGGTCCTTCTGCTGGTCTCAGCTGGGCGCACCCATGCATCTGCAGTCAGCTGCCAGTCAGAACAGATGACTGTTCCTAGGGGTTGGCCAGCTCTTGGTTGGAGCAGTGGGAGGACTGGGCATGTGTCTTTCACCCTCTGGCTGGCTAGCTCAGGCTGGTTTTCATGCTTACATGGTGACTTGAGGTTCTAAGAGCAGCAAGAGAGCAAATTCCATGCTCAAGCACTTTTCAAGTTTCTATTTGCATCGCTTTTGCTAATGTCCCTTTGGGCAAAGCAAATGGCAAGACCAGTCCACGTTCAAGGAATGGAGAAACAAGACTCCACCTTTTGATAGGAGGAGCTGCAAAGTCACGTTGCAGATGGAGAAGCATACTGGAATAGGAAGAGTTTATGACCAGTTTTGCAATCTACCACAAAAGGGAAGGGCTAGAAATTCTTTTGCTGGCAAAGTTCAGAGACACAGCTTGAGGTAACATTTGAAGTCCTCATTGAATTTAAAAATATTATTAATAAATCACTAAGTTTCTGTCTTCCACAGTTTATCTGTCAAATAGGGCTGGATAATAATGTAACTTCTTGCCTATAATCCCAGCTACTCAGGAGGCTGAGACAGGAAGATCATTGAACCCAGGAGTTAGACGTCAGCCTGGGTAACATAGCGAGACCCCATCTCTTAAAGAAAAAAAGAATGTGCCTTCTTAATCATTTCCAGTGAGAACAATAAAATCTTTATGTGTGTTTCCTCGTCTTTTGTTCCCTGGAGTTAAGCGTTCAGTATATCTCAAGTGGCAAATATACTTGGAAATAGAAAAAATTTTAACGCATCAGCCTTAATTTCTAGCCCAAGTGTAAAATACACAACAAAGACTTACTAACAAAGGAAAAATTTACATGTGTGGTTTTCTTAGTTCCTACTTGGTGGGAGCGATCCTATGGGTACAATTGTTTGTTCTTTCCTCATCTGTGTATCTTTTGGTCATATTGTCCCTCATTATTGAAAACACAGTATCAAAACACAGTTTAAATAGAGGGCAGTACCCAGTGTTTGTTGCTACCCAGTGGAAAGAGAAGTTAAGAGATTTTTAAAATATCAGTCATAGCAATTGGGATTGATTTTGGGTTGCGGTAGTTATCTAAATTCAATTTTCCTGGTGAAACGTTTTCATATTAATGGAAGAAAGTTCACGCTAGTTAACTTTATATGAATACAGCTTCATGTAAGATTTTGCATTTTAAAAAAATCAAGTACATAAGTGTTCTTTTTTGTGAAATAGTTAAGTGATGTTTTTGTAAAAGAATTAATTGGCAGATTCTTGCCCTACGCATTTCCTTTCAAGATGGCAATTGTTTACACCCTAAGGAAAGTCATGCCCTGTTTTGAAACACCTTTAGTTCTGCCATCTTGGGTGGAGAGCTGGTGGTTGACCACCGTTGTGACTAGAGGTCAGGGAGTCACTTGAAGGTGGGTTTCTCACTGCATGGTCTTTGATGCTCTCTTCTCCAACTCTGGGCAGAGGCAATGAGCAACATTCCAGCCCCTGGAATACACTTGGCAAGCCTCAAGCTAGGTAAGGGGAAGGAAGAAAAAGAGGGAAACTATAGGATGAAGGAGAATAGAAGGGACAAGAGGAAGAGAAGCCTGGAGGGAGGGGAGGAGAGAAGAGAAAGCTTCCAGTGCTATAGGAAAATTGCATGATACCAACAGTTGCAAGAGGCCTGCTCCATTGCACCTCAGCCCACAGCGTCACCAGGCTGGCCGAGAGGTCATCTGTTGAGATGTTTCAGAAAGCAGTTCTGAAAGCTCTCTTAGTCACTTCTCAAATTTAACAAGGATGGGTACCAGAACATCCTTCCACTTTAAGTTCTTTGGCTCTGTGTCTTGGCTAAAGTTAGTCTCTTTGGAACGCTTTTTCCCATTTCTTCACATAAAGGGAGTCGCACATCCTTTAGCCTGCGGTCTGATGCTTACCTCCTTGAGGAAACTTTCCTGGATCCATTTCCCCACACTGGGTTAGCAGCCCGTCCTCAGTGCGCCTGTGACTGCCCACAGCTGACTCTTGTGACCCCTCCAGCAAGCCTGGCATTCTGGATTCAGGCTCCTCTGGGCCCCTCGGCCACGTGCCTTTGTGCAGGGCGCAACCTGCACAACCGTACAGAGTGGCCCTGTGTTTTTGGCACATAGTAAGCATTCAGTAAATGCTTGTTGAATGAATTATCTTCAGAGTTTCCCAGAACCATCTCACAATGTGACTCCTCTCGAATGGTGGCACCCAGAACTGAACAAACCGGTCTGTGCAGGTGAGGGTCCTGTTAGGCCGGGTCTCACCAGTTAGGGGGCCACCACAGGCTTTCGAACCACTCTTGTGTGCTCCTCAGTGGCAACACCTGCCATTCTGTAAAGCCAAGAATCTGCGTATCTCACACCTCCCATACTTGCCCACAGGATAACCTTCGCCATCATCGCCGTTCATGCGATTTGTTTTTCCTGCTAGTGTGAAGAAACTTCTCCTTGCTTATTTCTGGTCGCATTCCCAATTTATCAAGGCCTCTTTGTTCTCTGCTCTTTTCTTTTATGGTGTTGGTGTCATTGCCAGGAACTTTGAGCCAGTCTCTGCCCCTTAGTCTGGGTCACTAATTAATCATTAGGTCCTTAAAGAAGCGCTGACCGTTCAGGGTGCTACATGTCACAGTTCTGTTTTGTTTGGTTTTGGTTTTTTGGTCGGTCCTTGGACCAGTGTCATATTACCCCAGAGGGCAGTGGGACAATTGCCTGGTGCTGCCGTTACCTGCGCCCTTTCCCTGTTGGGTCACTGCTTAGCCTCAAGATGCCTGGGCCCGTGGCCAGCCACACAGGATAGGAGCTCTGATTTTCGGCCACGGCCTCCCCGAGAGCTTCCTCTGCCCTGAAGCAGGGCTCTAAGTACACCCAGACATGATAGTTTCCTTTCCACCCAAACCACTTGTAAAGTCTGCTTGCCTTTTTTTTTTTTTTTTTTTTTTTTTTTTTTTTTTTTTTTTTTGTCGTGCTGGTATTACCCTGGGTTTTAGCCAGCTTGATAAATAGAGGAAGTTGGATGCATTCCCGGCCTCCCTGATGTCATGGTTTGGGGCACTCTGCAACTGTGGGAGGTTTCAGTTAATCCTAGCAATTGGTGAGTTTGCTGTTCTTCTCGGAGAAACTTCTCTGTTCCATGCCATGTCTTACATAAGTTGATATGGCTCCTTTTGTGACTTGCCCTTTCTTTTCAATGATGTAAGAACCCCAAACATTGGCAGTCACTACGTTTTGTTACTGACGTTCCGGTGCCGATCGCCGATCGGATCCTGATTCCTTGTTAGCTTTTCTAAGAGGTGAAGGCCGGTGGGTGTGTGGCGGCAACAGAGGCAAGGAGGGATGCAGAGGCTGAAGGATGGGGCAGTTCTGGCATGTTCACATCGTTGCTTTTGACATTCTTTTCCACTAGTTGCTGAAGTGAGTTCCTGCTCTCTGGCTGGGACACTGGTTTCTTGGCTCTGAGACCAGAAGTCTCTGTGCTCCCAAATCAGGCCTTTCTAATAAGGTTAGAACAGGAGGGGAGATGACATCAGCTGAGCAAGGGATGGCTTTGCCTCCCATTTCCCCTCCTGAGCTTGGTGGAGGAGTTCTGCCTGGCTCTCCCTCTGTCTGGCTTTTCTTCACTAGAAGAAATATTCTTGATTGTATAAGTAATGCATGAATACATGTTTATGTTCTATGGAGTAGCAGTTTGGCTTCATCCTTTCCCACATCACACTCCTACTTATGGAGACTTGGTGGGTTTCCTTCCAGGCTTTTTTGTATGCATTCACCCTTGACACTATATAAATAAGCATGCACGTATATAGCTTTCATTGTTTCTTAACATGTCCGTGTGTATGTGTGTGTATAAAATATATATATATAATTAAGAAACTTGATTTTTTCACTTGATCTATATGTATTTACAATCTCTATGTCAGTACATCTAAATCAACTTCATTTTTTGAAGCATTGTGTAATATTCCGTAATACAGATGTACCATTATGTATTTAACCATTCATCTACTGATGGATACTTACGCTCCCCCCCACACACAAAGCTGCAATGACAGTGTTTGTGTGTATATTTTTGTTTATATGTGCCAATATTTCTATAGGGACAATCTCTGGAATTAGAATTTCTGCATCAAAAAATATACACATTTAAAATTTCAAAACATAGCTAAACTACTCTCAAAGTTTACATTTCCACCAACAGTGTATGCAAGTGTTTATTTCCCCGCATGTTCTCCAGCTTTGGATATTATTAAGCTTTTTAATTTTTTCATCCACTGGGAAAAACAAATGTCATTGTTGCTTGTCCTACTTTTCTACCTGAAAGTGTTCCAAAGGAACAAACAGAGCCTCCTGTTGTTCATTAATAAACTGGACTACTAGGAACCACTTAAGTGTGCTTTACTGTGGTCATCAATAAGGTTTTGGAAGAGGTAGTGTGCTTGAGTTGTGAAATTTCATCAAGATATTATGAGAAATCCCTATGTAGAAAATCTTCATTTTCACAAATGTTAAATGAAATTCTTTCCATACTCAAGTCACAATTGATTTGTTTCTTTGATTATTTAAATGTTTTTTTCAGTTGTTAACCCTACATTCATTCCATGTTGAGCATTGGGACATGTATTTGCAATTTGTTCATCGTAGGACAGTACAACATGGTTGGCATTCATTTTTGTCGTCATTAAACATTGTTTAATGAAGTTTTTCTAGCATCTTGGGATTTAATTTATTAAGAACTATTTCCTTTTATTTTTCCTCTTAAAGAACATATCATGATCAATAAAAACTCACCATGATTCCTTATTTCTTCTTATTTCTCTATCTCACATGAGAAGATACCCTTACGTGAAGTGACTGTCATCTTCAAGCTAATAACTGTACCAATGTTTTGGTTTTTAAGTAAAGCATGATCGAATATTCTAAAAGATACATGTCAGGTTGTCAGCAATGCTGTCTGCCTTGGGTGGGCACCCTATTTCCTTTCCTCAGGGTGTATCTGGGCTTTCCCTCACTCATGTCATTACCAATGTCCCCACCTCCTCTTCCTCTTTTCAACTCTGAGCCAAACTTAATAATCAACAGATAGTCATTTTTTCAGCCCTTTGGTGGAGAAAGAATTCTGCCCCTGGCACAGGATACAAAAATGCCCCCCTCCTTGATATCAAGGAGTTTAGGTTCTAGGAAAGTTAAGTCACAAACACATGGAGAAATACTGAACCAAATAGAGTCTCTAGAAGGGGCCACCCCAGCCCACATCTCATCCAATCACTTCATTGTCCAGCGCTCTTATGATGCTGTTAATGAAGCCTTAGACCAAGCAGTAATGCATGCTACTAAAACGTCTATAAGGTCAGCCCCCAACCTGGCTTTGGGCTTGTTCTTCTAGTTTATGTAAGTTCCTTAAGAGCAGGGTTTGTCTCCTCCATTTCTTTTGTAACACCACTGCCAAGTTCAAGCTGTGATGTGCAGCAGGGGCTTCAGAGGGTCCCGGCTGATGGGCTGACTGCAGCATTGGAGCATGATGCTGCCAAGAACACTCATTTCCCATTGGTCTAATTTTCTTTACTTTTTTTCATTTTCAGATGTGTGCGGAGTTTCTCCACCTTTTTTCGTGAACCTCCTGTTAGGTGAGTGACACTATTTCTATGTGATAATGTCGTAGAAATGAACATGTTGGGTTGAGTTTTTTTCTTTCCTATTTGCCTCCCTTCATTCCAAATCCCTGTCCCCAGAACAACTTTATTCTTTTTTGTTTGTTTGTTTTGTTTTGTTTTTAACTCCTCACTCCCACTGGAAGCTCTCTTCTTCAGACATTTTCTTTTTCTCGAAGATTCTATTATTGACTCATTCCTCTTTGTTTTTGAATAGGCTTCAGAAGTGGATATAGGTTTTGAAGTTAGGTGGTACAGGGACAGCTGGGGAAGGAGAATGATCACTTATGTAGAATTCTTTGGGTTTTGTTCCACTGTTTTCCCCTTTCCTCTCCCTGGACTTGCTTCCCTGGCTCCAACAGCTCTCGTCTTGTTTAGAAACAGACCTAAGTGCTGTGCACACGTAGCTTTCAAAGGCTCCTCTCAACCAGATTTCTGCCCCCAACCCCGTCTGCATAGAAATTCTGAAGCCATGCTTTCTATTTCTTTTGAGCCTCAGAAATAGTGGTTATTTCTGGGATTTCTCATGGACCATGGACCATGATTTCTCATGGTCCATTTCTCATGGACCATGAAGAAAAAGTGACTTTTAAGTTTGTTTGGTTTTTTAAAAATCACTATTTATTTGGCCATACCAATGACCAATGAATCTAAATAGTGGCTATAAGCTCTTGAGGGCAGGAAAGATTATCTGTCTTGTTTATTGCAGTATCTCGGGTCCCTATCATAGTTCCTTGCATGTAGTTGAACCTCTGTAAATATTTTTAAACAAGATGAATGAATGCAGGGAATAATTATGAAATCTGTTTATGTTTAGCATTGGAGTCTACTGTAAACTTGTCTTCTAATTATGCTTGCAATCATAGCTAACACTTCTTGACTATACCAAGACTTTCATTACATTACATCATTTGATCCCTCCAGAACCCTATGAAATAGGTCTTATCATTACCTACATTTTTCTAGATGAAGAATATTTAAGGTCCAGAGAGGTTCCTTAGAACAGTCCAAGGTTACACTGCAAGTGGCGGAGCTTAGATTTGAAGGCAGACAGATGGCTGTACCATGCATGCTCCTGAATCCCCTGCTATTCTGTTCCTTCGTGTATGTTGAACATAATTTGTGTGAGCACTGGGGGCAGACTCTGAAGAGTGAGGGGGGAGAGAGAGGAAGTAGGCTTTCCCCTTGCCTTGAGTAATTCACACATAAGCAATCAAGAGTATGGTAGATTGCAGGTAGGAGAATGGAGAAATTTGGAGATGAACGAGGAAGCCAAAAAACAAAACACCTCTCACAAGGTTTTGGGAGTCTATGTTTACTTACTTTAATTGCATAATTTATTTCTAATCTTGCACATCTGATACGGATTTACTCTAAGGCTTCTTTTTTTCTGCATTATAAAGCACTTAATGCTTATTAAGAAAATCATTTTGCATTGTAAAGACCAAATAAATCAAATCATTTCCTTCCATTTGATCCTAGACATGTGAAAGCTTCACGTTGCAGTCATGCCACATGGTCCAGCATCGACTTGGCTTTGTGCTATGACAAATAACACACAGAGTTGCTGTTTTCAAGTTCATATTCAGCACTTACCAGTCAACCCAGTTTCTGTCATATTCAGGACATGGGTTTTTTTTGGCATATGAGATGTTGTCTCTCTTACTACAGCAATGCTGGCTTTAGTTCTTGATGACCTTATCTTCCAAAAATGTTGTTGCTGCAGTTCAGAATGGTTCCTTTTCTCCTATATTTATTCAAATTACCTCAATTTACAAGATTTGGAATTGCTGCTAGATGTTTCTGTGAGCATTCTGGAGAAATCTGTAAATAGCCTCCTTTGATTTATTTAATGGGTAAAAATGTAAGGGCTTTCCTTGTCAGATTTTGGCATCAGAGTTATGATAGCCTTGTAAAAATGAGTTAGGACGTGTTCTCTTTTTCTTTTCTTTGAATTTTTGTGAGATTGGGATTCTCGTTCCTTAAATATTTGATAGAATAGTCGGTGAAACTATCTGAGCCTGGAGTTTTCTTTGTGGGAAATTTTTTGAGACTTTTGATGGTTATATGTCCTATTCACGTTTACTATTTCTTCCTGATTCTTTCTTGGTAGGTTGTATTTTTTTCTAGGGATTTGTTCATTGACAGTCAAACAATTAAAATCAATTGCTTTTTTCACTTTTTGTCTTTGCTTTATCCACACTGAGAACCTCTTCACTACCTCCCTTTTTAATTTCCCCTTCTTCTAGTTTTGTTAGCCAACACATATGACTCAATGTAAATATCTCAAAGGCTTAGAGTTTCTAGAAGACTTAGGGGACAATTATCATACTTCATGTGACTCAGGTCAAAAATATCAGTTATTGCATACGTCATAGCAGCTATGGTATAATTAAATTATGCCAGTTAACCAGAGATAACAGAGAATAACTCTTCACCCAGACCTGCCCTACACTGGTATCAAGCTATTTCTCCCTTTTAATCTTACTCTTTATTCTATATCTAGATAAAGATAGATTTATCATTTATTGCCATTATGATAAATATACTATTTTATATATTTAAAAAAATATGATAGTGATACTATTTAATGAAATTGAAGAACTCTAGAACAATTTTTTGGAGTGAGTTAAACAGCACACTGGTATACAGTCATGTAGGTTGTACACTGTTCATCCTGAGAGGTTGCTATTTATATCAGAGTCCACAACCTAAAAAGGGGCCCTGGACTAAGATGAATTTGAGATAATCTTTAATGAGTGGCTACCTAGTGTCAAAATCTAGATTTTACTGTTTAAATGCTAGCAAATAATTTTCTCTGTAATTGATACTATCCTTAGCACCTTAAAAATTTGCTAAGAACCAGTGGCTATTCAAATCATCTTTGTTGATGAGCTAGATAGCATTGAGCTAACCTGGAGTGCACCAAAAGATTAAGAAATGTTGAAATGTTCCAGGTGAAAAAGAGAAAAATGGCTTTTATGTACAATGAGGAAAGGTTTCAAAATCCACAGATTTCCCTCTTGGGAAATCTAGATTAGTGATCCTAGAGACCTTATGATCTAACAGGCCGTTCTCGGTTGATGCAGAATACAATAGGAGCTCCATTATTTCAAATACCATAAAACTTCTCCTTCTATTAGCAAATATATGTTCAGCCTTGACAAAACATCTTCCAGTCTTGACAACTGAAAGTGGTCTTTTCAGTGGTGCCAGTCTGTAGTAAGTTCTTGACCCAAGTTCTTTTTTCAGGATGACTGCTGGAATTATCCTTCATTCTGGCCTCTCCTACGCTCATCTGGGAGTCAAGTACATGTTCTCTTCAGTGAAAAGGCACAGATTATTTTAATCAGAGGCCCAAGTCACAGCACATAATAATCAGTCACCATGTACTCTATGTATACTAATTCAACTTTGACCGTATCTTGTACACCATGTAAGTCCTGCTCTATGAGTTGGCAAAGCTCAAGAATGAGTTTGCAGAAATTTGGAAATCATATGATAGCATTTTGAATTCCTTGATTTCTCTCACCTGCTGAACTCAAAACATTTTATTTACAAAGAGACAAATTCTCAGGAGGGTGGCCTTGTTAGATATTTGTGCATTAAATCTTCTAAGTCAACTCCACTGGAATTAGAACTAGGATATTACCTAACCTCAAACCTACATTCTACAGATGAAGAAAGAATAGGGGGGTCTGCCAAGTAGCCAAATGACTGTGACCCATCCCCTAGAGCTCTAGGGCCTGTTTCTTCATCTATAGAATGTAGGTTTGAGGTTAGGTAATATCCTAGGTCTTTTCTAGAAATAAGCTGCTCTGATATTCTTCCCAGAGCTCAACTTAGATATTTGTGCATTAAATCTTCTAAGTCAACTCCACTAATGCCAGGAAGAGTCAAGTTTAAGGCATTTATAAAGGAGAGAGTTTTTTGTAGAGCTTTCGTTCACTAAATAGTGGCTTTTTTTTTTTTAAGAGCAGTGCTTTTGGAGGGAGAACAGAAACTTAAAAAATATATTAATTTTTAAGCTTTATTGAGACTTCTTATGACATACAACTCAATGAATTTCACAAACTGAACACACCCATGTAACTGACACAGAATATTTCCTGTACCTCAGAAGGTCTCTTGTGCCCATTTCTAATATTATTGTAACTCCTTCCCTTCCAAGGATAACCACTCTCCCGACTTTTCACTCCATTGATTAGTTTTGCCTGCTTTTGTTTCTCATAAGAATGAAATTGTGTATAATATGCATTCCATTATGTCTGGTTTCCTCGGCTAGCATTATATTTCTGAGATTCATCGATATTGCTGTGTATGGCTGTAGCAGACACTTAAATTTTTCCCCCAGGGAGACATCGATACATCTTTGCACAACTATATTAACATTCCCATTTGAGCAACTCATTTGAGAAGATCAATAATATGCCATTATGAACAGAGAGAGTATAAAAGTGTTGAAGAAGAGAGACAAATCAGAGGCTTTTTATAATTTATTAACATTATATTATTAACATACAATGCAATTTATTGCTGTAAAATATATAAGCTCTCTTGAAGGAGGATTTACCTCCTGGTCTAAGACATTACTGCACCATGTCAAGGAAAGAATTGCTCTCCTGGTACTGGTTATTAGATTGCTGGCTATTAGATTACAGGATTCTTAAAGATTGCCAGCTTTATCTTGAGAGCAAATTGAGCAAATTGTGGTTTATTTATCCCATTCTTTCCATGCCATCAAACCCTCAATCCCTGCACAACCTGACCCTGCACATTCTAGGTACAAGAGATATTTGTTGAATGAATGAATGAAGAGTACAGCTAATACTTGAAGTGTATTCACAGTGCCAGCCACTGTGCAGAGATCTCTTGTTTACTCACTACAACAACACTATCAGGTTGGCGCCGTTATCACAATTTGCCAGATGGGGAAACTTGACCATTGAAAATACCTTGTCCAAAGTCACTCAGACATTACATGACAGAGCTGAGACCTTTGAACTCAGGCTCTTTAGTCTTCACCACTATGTGTGCATGCCCTATCTCGGGCTTGCAGAGGCTGCAGTGGTGGCTGGATTCATGCGTCCCCTTGGCCAAGAGCACTGCTAGTTGAGAACACGCAGCCTAGTTTGTCCTGGCCACTTCCCTCTGGCTTTGTAGAGAGAGCCTGCTCAGGGGACTGTAACTGACCCCCCACACTTGTGCCTGAGCCCTGGAGTGGATTGCATTCCTGGCTGGCTCCTTCCACCCTCAGCACCCCAGACCAGCCTCCACTCCTAGTACTGACTGCCTGTCATGGGGTCATGTTGGCCAACTCCTGGCCTCGAGAAGATTGGACACAGTCTTAGCATTTGCAGTTCTTTCTGTCTGCTGAGCTCTCCCCAGTGCCCGCCCACCTTCACCACACGTATCTCATCTACTTAACTCCTGTCCAGCCCACACATCTCATCTCGTACATATTGGCCCTCAGTAAATATTTGTTAAATGAATAAATAAATGAATGGTAAGTGTGGCTTTTAAATTCAGTTCTGATATAAAGCTTTACTTTTTAAAAAATGTTGACTCTTTATCTTCTTGACTACTAAAATGCAAACAATGATGATAAAATAATATGCAAGTAAGAGGAGATGCAATGTACTTACCCTTTTATAGTATAAAACATAAATAGGAGCTGGGCACGGTGATGCACACCTTTAGTCCCAGCTACTTGGGAGACTGAGGTGGGAGGATCACTTGAGGCCAGGAGTTTGAGGCTGCAGTGAGCTATTTTTACACCTGTGAATAGTCACTGCACTCCAGGCTGGGCAACAGAGTGAGACTCGCATCTCTTAAAAAAAAAGTTTAAAAGAGAAAAAAACATAAATAGGAATAGATTATTTAAAAGATCCTATGACCTTCCTGATTCTTAGCATAGTCTTTAATCAGTTTATATGGTCGTCATAATTATGTATGTAACCTTTTGACTTCTTAATTTCTTCTCTTGATATTTTGCATATGTCGATGTTTTCCATAAATGCACATGGACTACTTTGCTTATCATTTTAATATAATATCCTACTGGGTGACCCTCCCATGATAAACATGGGTTTTGCTTTTTGTAGCCAGTGCCCAGCTGGCATCGCTGAGTCTTTAGAACCACAGTAATTTAAAGGAAGCAGGATTGCAGGTTGCCTTGGTTGAGGAATGACCTTTTGGGCATTTCTGTGTTGCATGGCGGCTGTGATGATCTGTTTTCCCCTTATTTTATTCCAGGATGGTTTTCTCTGGCAGGCATTGTGGCCATGTTGGCAGACCCGAAGAAGTTTTACTGACCTTCAAGATATTTCTCATCATCATTTGTCTTCAGGTCGTTCTGGTTACATCCCTGGAAGGTAAGGTGCCTATTTTCCTTCTTTTTTTTTTTTCTGTTTATCTGTTTATATGTGTTTGTGTTTTGTTATTTAGGATTTTTTTACTATGGTAAAATATATATAACATTTACCATTTTAACCATCTTTAGGTGGACAGTTATTTGGTATTAAGTATGTTCACAGTTTTGTGCAACCATCACCACTATCCATTTCCAGAATGTTGTCATCATCCTAAATAGAAACTCTATACTCATTAAACAATAACTCCTCATTTCCTTTTTTCCTCCTCTTCCCGATAACCTTTATTCTTTTTGTCTCTGTGCATTTGCCTATTCCTGGTACCTCATATAAGTGGAATCATATAATGTTTGTTCTTTTGTGTCTAGCTTACTTCACTTATTATAAGGTTTTCAAGATTTATCCATACTGTAGCATGTGTCAGAATTGCATTCCTTTTTAAGTCTGAGTAATACTCCACTGTATATCTAGACAATGTTTTATTTATCATTCATCCATTGATGGACATTTAGGTTGTTTTCACCTTTTGGCTATTATGAATCATGCTGCTATGAATATCAGAATACAGGTATCCATTTGAATCACTGCTTTTAATTCTTTGAGTTATATACCTAGGAGTAGAATTGCTGGATCATATGATAACTCTGTGTTTAACATCTTGGGGAACTGCCAAACTGTTTTCCACAGTGGCTGCACCATTTTACATTCCTACAAGCAAGGCACAAGGATTCCAGTTTCTCCGCATCCTTGACAACACTTGCTATTTTCTGTTGTTCTGGTAATGGGTGTGAAGTGGTATCTCATTGTGGTTTTGATTTGCATTTCCTTAATGATTAATGATATTGAGCATCTTTGTGTGTGCTTATTGGCCATTTGTATATCTTCTTTGGAGAAATGTCTATTCAAGTCCTTTGCCTATTTTTGAATTGGGTTGTCTGGTTTTTTGTTGAGTTTTGGAGTTCTTTATATTCTCTGGATATTAATCCCTTATCAGATATATAATTTACAAATATTTTCTTCCATTCTGTGGGGTGTTTTTTCACTCTCTAATAGTGTCATTTTATGCATAGAATTTTAAAATTTTGATGAAGTCCGATTTATCTATTTTTACTTTTGTTGTCTGTGCTTTGGTGGTATAGCCAAGAAAACATTGCCAAATCCAGCGTCATGAAAACTTTCCATTGTTTTCTTCTAAGAGTTTTATAGTTTTTAGGTCTTATGTTTAGGTTCTTTGATCCACTTAGAGTTGATTTTTGTATATGGTGTAAGGTGAGAATCCAACTTCATTCTTGTGCATGTGAATATCCAGTTTTCCCAGCACCATTTGTTGAAAAGACTGTTCTTTCCCCATTGAATGGTCTTATCACCTTTGTCAAAAATCATTTGACCGTATAGGTGAGGGCTTATTTCTGGTGTTTGTTTGTTTTTAAAAGTATCTGCTTGAAGGCAGTACCATATAGAAATTTAAAAGCGGTGAAGAATCAGCCAAATGAAGGAGTCTGGTGTTTTCAGAAAAGGGGGTCTTTCAAAGCTTGTGAAACAAGGAGAAAAGGTTCCTGAGGAAGGCAGTAAAAGGCCAGCAATACTGGGGCTGCAATTTCTGTGGGCACAACTTCCAGAAGCAAATGTAAAGAATCCTCATTACAGATGAGACTAGAAAATGAATGTTATTTAAAAAGATGTATTAAGGACACACCTTCCGTATTCAAAAGAAGGTGGCAGGATGAAGGACTCTTTATTAGATAAAACAAAAATCTACCAGCAGCAAAGAACAACAACATAAGCAAACAAACAGAACACACATGCAAATTCACATTCACACACACAGACTAAATGGAAAACTCCCCAACAAGCTAACACACTACTGACGATCCTTCGAAACATAGGCACTGGGGCATGTTGTCAAGAAGCCACTGTACTTTCAAAAAAGAAATGATGAGAACTAAATGTGTGCTGATGGCTTACAATGTGCCAGGTTCCTACATGCTTTACATGTGTTCACTCTCTTAATCTTCTCAATCAAATCTAGGATGGAAAAGTCCTGGTCTTAGCCCCATTTTCCAGACCAAGAAGCTGAGGCTCAGAGAGATAAATAACTTGCCCAAAGTTGCTAGCACCTAGCAAGTGGCAGAGCTGGAATTTGAACTCAGGGGTCTGCCTCTAGATTTTGTGCTTGTAACCATGAAACCCGGGTTCTCAAATTTGAGTGTACATCAGAATGCCCTGGAAGGCTTGTTGAGGTACCATTGTTGATTGCCGGGCCCTTCCCCCTGAGTTTGTGATTTGGTATATCTGGGGCGGAAGCTGAAAATTGACATCTCTAGCAAGCTCCCAGGTGATGTTGGTGCAACTGGTGTAGGGACTACACTCTGAGTGAGAACCACTGCCTACACAAGTGGTAGAAGACACAAACAAGGAGAAAAGGAAAGAAAACTCCCTCTGATATATATCATGGGACACAAATTCTGTTGTTGTGGCCATGTGATGTTTGTATAAACTATGCTCACACACATCATCTCCTTAGGGCATTAAGACATTACTGTGGGATTGGCAGAGCAAAAATCAAATGTCCCCACTTCACTGATGAGTAAATGTCCCCAGGGACGTTATTGGTTAGGAAGTGGCGGAGCCCAGACTAGATGCTAGATCTTCAGTCTCACGTTTCGGTGCTTTTTCCATCACAGGGTAGAGGAGGCAGGAAAGTGGAACACAAGGGAAAAAATTTATCAAAGTGAAAGCTGTTCATTAGAAATGTCTTTTTGGAAAAATATATTTTAAAATGATGAAAACAAGGGCAGGTAAATAGGAAAGTGCATGGCTCAGAAATAAACCAGGATAGGGGAAAAGCTGAGTGATCACTTAAGGCAGCTGAATGTATTCTTTGCTCCAGAGCTCTGATGAATTGATTTCTTAAAGCAGTGATTCTCAAAGTGGGGCCCCAGACAAGTAGCATCGGCATCACCTGTCTCTCAGAACTTCCAATGATAATCACTTTGATAGCATTCCCCACATGCCAGCCACTGTTCTAAGCCCTTACAGAAGCCAACCTCATTTAAAGTTCACTTGATAACCCTTTGAAATTGGCACTATTATAAGCTCATTTTACAGATGAGGAAACTGAGGCACAGAGGAGGTAAGCAACTTGCTGTAGATCAAACAGTTAAGAGGCTGCAGAGTTGCAAGTCAAACTCAGGCCATCTGGCTCCAAAGTTTGTATGTCTAACCTCTGCACACTGCCTTTCGGCGTTCTCAGCCTCTCTGCTACGCTGGGCTCAGTTGCTTGCTTGTTGTGAATCTGTGGATTAAAAATGAAGGTGGAATCCGTAATTGTCAGCGTCACTGAATGTTGTTCTGGATCACCCAGGTGGTTCATAGGCACCATCTCCCTGAACAGCTTTGCGCTGAGGCAGGTTCTTTGTTGTTCGGGATGGCTTGGGTCTGGTTTTTGATGAAGGCCAAGGGGACTGATCTGCACTTCTACATTTGGTTGTCAGTTGTGCGGTAATGAGCGCCTGCTGTGTGCCCAGAGGCACTGGCTGCTGAGAGAACGTCATCTCCGACTCCAGTTGGAGAGACATGACTATGACACATGAGAACAATATAAGCTGTAATAAGTCCTAAAGTGTGCGTTAGTGCTATAGGGCTCTCACGTGTAGCCCTTGGCCAGCTCTGTGGATTAGTCTAGTTACATGCTAAGCCACCTGCAGCAGATGTGATTGGTGCCCTGCCCATATCATATCCCCTTGGCCCACCGCACAGGTCACCTGCACACAGTTCCTGTGCATAGGACATGCCAGAAGTGCTAGGGAGTTAACACCCCAAAACAGTGAAGGGTGGGAGTTGGGGTTTAAATGTGCCAGCTTCCTTGTCCCTTGGTGGGACAATGCCAAGGTGTGTTCTACATCATTTCCCAGAGTTCCCCAGTTGGATTGTGCCTGAGTTGCCCATAGTAGTCACCTGCTCATTAATATACCCATTATTGGCTTCATTCCCTTCTCTAATGTCACTTAAATGCTCCCTCCCTCTGCTTCCTGGGACTGTCCCACTTGGAAACACAGTCACCTTCCAAAGTTAAGCCAAACATTACAACTTCTATAAAACTTGCCCTGACCTCAGAAGAATTAAATCTCTCTCCCCAATGTTCCCTTTTCTCTTTCTCCATACCTGTGAATACTTGACACCCTGTGTCATGCTCATATGGACACCTGTCACCATGCGTCCTTTCAGCGCATTGTCAATGCTGGGTGAGAAGGGAGAATGACAGCTTGGCAAAGCGGGTGGCAGACTAATGGGAGGAAAACTGATGAGTGCTGAGAGCCTGCTCCAGGTTGGGCCTTTCTAGGTACTTTATATACATTATCTCATTTAATCCTCACCCAAACTCTGCACAGTGCGTATTTTTCATCTGGGTTTACAGATGAAGAAACTGAGTGTCAAAGAAATTAAGTCATTTGCCCCGAGTCACACAGCTAGGAAGATTCCCCATCAGAATCTGTAGCCTGTGCTACTCACATGACACCAGACTGCCCAGGGCGCCCTCGGTAAGTGTCTGAGGACTGAGGGAACGTGGCACCGCGGCACAGGGAGGAGGTGGAGAGGGAGCCTGGGACAAGCCATGGGAGAGCAGTCACTCCCCTTGGCCCCGGGGATCTGGACTATAAACACAGTAGCTTCACCCTGGAAGCCTGAAGGATGACTCAGTAGCTCTTGATGGCAGGGAGAGGTGGGACTGACACTGTCTTGTTAGGCCACTGGCCAACAGAGAAAATCCTTAGACCTTAACACTTTCAGTTATGTAATTTGGTCACATTTGACGGGATCATTCTTGGTCAAATGGGCTTTGACAGGTAATTATACTTACCTCCAGCCTCTAGCTTCCCTAGGCTGTGCCAATGCCTTTTTTTTTTGGTCTTCCAAGGAGGTCGTCTTTTAGGTATAACTATTCTATTTTCCAAAGGGTGAGATGACATAATAGTGGAAGATGGTTATAATTTCATTCTTGCAGAATTGTCTTCCCCATTTGGAAACAATTACACATCTGAGCCAGTTTGGTGAGCTCATGAGTTATAATCCCCAACTTTCTCTCTGGGCTGGGTCTAGATCTTTCTGTGCTGCAGGCATTTCCAATGATAAGTGGCTCTAATAGGTTCCCCTTCTCCAGGGCCTCACTGTCGTATTCCCTCTTCGCACTCTCATGCTTGGTCCATCTGAGTCTTTGTTCTTCCTTGTGAAGAAGATGGTAGAGCTGCGAGAGGCCATCTGTTGCTGGAAGGCAGAAAACCTGTCTTGTTTGACTTTGTCCTCTAATACCAAACCCAGTGCTGGTCTCCTTCTTCTCTCTCAATCCCCTATCTGCAAAAATGAGATTGTAAGTGCTCACCATGGCATCAGCCTGATGCTCAGCCAGTCTCTCAACTCCCCAAATCCCACTCCCCACAGAGAGCCATGAGGTCACTCCTGGTAGACCCTGACTCTTTCCCTGGCAGGTGGAAGTGGTCATGAAGAGTGATGAAGACTCTCAACAGATCGAGAGGGAAACTGAAAGCAGAGGACATTATGTCCCACTGATCACATGAAACTTCCGGTAAGGACTCCTCGCAGGGGCCTGTACAGGCCAACTGTGGAGATGAGAAATGGCAAAACAGCGTGTTTAGCAGAGAGAAGGCTGGAGAGATGGTGCCCTCTCCAATCCTTTCTCAGCTTTCTCGTGACAGGGTAGGGATTCTAAATTGCCCATATGTTTCTAGTGGGTAGCCAGGAGTAGGGACAGGGTGGAAAGACTATGGCATGGACGACCTAGACCAGGGGCCAGATGGAGGATGTGACACTCAGTGGTGAGAGCTGAAGGGAGCTGGATCATCAAGAGAGGAACCCCCAGGCCTGGGTGGGATTCTGGAAAAACAGACCACGGGGCTCAGTGGCCACAGCCTTCAGCAGTGGATGCTGGTTGGACACCCAGGAACCCTGCAGGGTGAGGGAGGTCTCTGGATAGGCCATTGAGAACTCAGAGCTCAGCACTGGATGAGCTCACAGACCCAGGCTCTTCTCTCTGCTGCCAGAAGGACACTAGTGCCCCATCCCCAGTCCAGATACCATGTCGACTACCAGAAGGAAGAGGAGGGAAAACCAAAATTGTACATTTAGTCAAAAGACATTGAGTTAGCCAGATATTATTTTAGAGCAAAAAAGACAAAGCTACCTTAAATTATCAGATTTAAGGATCCCTTTCCTATATCTCTGGAATGGAGGCCCCAAAACCAAATGGAGCCATCCTAGACATAAAAGGAAGTTCAGGGATTTTTTGTTTGTTTGTTTATTGTTGCTCTTGTTTCTACATCTAAATTGTGTCTATAAATTTTAAACTTGCTCTAAAACTAATACATAGCAGACACTTAACGATGTGTCAGTACACTCTACTAGGAATTGTTGAGGGCCATTGTCATATTCTGAATTCTGCTTCTCCTCCTGGTTTTATCTTTTCAGGTATGTAGAGATATCATCCAGGTCCCTGAGGGTAATGGTGACATCTTTTCTCTCTCTGTATCCTCCATTGTGTCAAGCACATGAACTCGGTAAACTCTGGTTGTTTGACTGGTTTTGATTTGTGACTCTAAAGACTAGAGATATTCTAAAAAGTGCTCCTCTCCTGTCGACTTACCTAATCAGCGTTAATCTCATCTGAACCCGATGAGTTCTGATACAACATCTATTGCTCCTCCAAACATTTGCATAGACTTCAATGAGGTGTCTGTAGCTTGGCTAGGATTACTCTTGAAAGATGTATTTCCCCTCCTCCATATAGTGATGAGGCTCACCTTATTGTTAAGATTCCTTCACATCCTGACATTATGTGAGTTCAACTACCCAGCAGGGACACTCTTCAGGTGCCTATTTCATTGTCTTGGGATACCAGGCATCCTCAGGTCTACCTCAGACATACCATCATTCTGAAAATCCTTGTGTGATGTCTGAGCTGTCAATTATCTATGCCAGGTTCTCAAACCCTGATGCCTGCATCTCACCCCCAGAGATTCTGATGTCATTGGTCTGTGTGTACAGCCTGCATATTGGGGTTCTTCAAGACAACCCAAGTGATTCTAGCAGGACTGAGAACCACTCATCCCTGCAATCCCATTTTAAGGCTGCTCTCCTGTTCAAAGTTCCTAATGTGAAATTGGAAACAATTTAAAAGTCATAGTTTTTTCAAACTATATTCTTTATATGAGGCAATTTCAAAGGCTTTCAAAGTTCTAATGAAGCCAATACATTTCTTGATTTCAAAATTTATAAAAGCCCTAGAAGTGGCTCTTGCCAACTGGCAAATCCCCAAGTTGCCAGTGCTATCCTTGCCTCGCTCTTCATTGAAAAGTCCGGTGTCTCTTCATAGGATCCAGTAGCAACAGCTCATAGTATTAAATACTAAACATTAACAACAGCAACAGCAACACAACTGGATGTTTCTGTAGGTCTTCATGATTTACAAAGTGCCTGGGCATAAATCATCTTACCATGTCCCCTTGGGCTAGGCAGAGAAATTTATATTATCCTCACTTTGCCGATGAGAAGACTAAAGCTCAAAGCAATAAAGTAACTCTCTAGGTTACTTAGAAATAAATAGTACCAAGATCCAGAAAGCAGTTCTCTAGAACGCTCTCCTTTATACCAGCCTGCATAAAGTACTTATTTTTTTGGCTTGGACAGTTTGAATAATTTCCAAGTTCACACAGCTAGAAAGTGGAAGTGTAGGATTCTAGAAGTTGTGTTCTTAACTATTCCCCCCATGTTTAGTCCCTGAAGCAGTTGAAAATGGGTTTTTTTGTTGTTGTTGTTGTTTGGTTTTTTTTGTTTGTTTGGGGTTTTTTTTAGAGACGAGGTTTTGCTGTGTTGTGTTGCTCAGGCTGGAGTGCAGTGGCTATTCACAGGCATAATCATAGTGTATTCACTACAGCTTGGAACTCCTGGGCTCAAGCAATCCTCCCAGATAGCTAGGACTACAGACACACACCACCACACCTGGCTTGAAATGGTTTTTACACAACTTTGCCATGATTCATTCATCTTGGGATGGAGTACCCACTGATTTAATCTCTCAGGGATTAAGTTGATGTTCCAAGAGAACATGCTGTTGAGTGTACCTTAATAGTGGGTGCATCCTTACTTCAAGAAATAATAAGAAGCACATTGTTCTTGGCAAGAAGTCTCAGTTTTATAAGATCACAGTGCTATAAAAGACCCATCCAGATAAATTGGAGATGCTTTTTGCCATGATGTTTGTGGCGATTGTGTTAGTCTTTAACATCAGTGTCCTATTTGACCTATACCCTATCTTAGCTTTTCTTTTAGGAGTGCACAGAGAATAAAGTAAAAGTTACTCTCATGTTGCTATAGTATTTAATATTAATATTGAGGATAGCAGTACTTCATGTTGCAGATAGCAGTACCTCTGTCGACTGAGGTGGGTCCCTGAGTGACAATCCTCTCCCTTCCCTACCTCCCCTCCACTCTAGGCTGCTGATTGGACTTTATATATGGAAAATAAACTTATATTTTTACAGCAACCAAGAATTCAGGATTAATCTATTGCAGCAGCTTGCATTACCTTAACTAATACTCCTGTTACCTTTCTCACCAGAGTTGTTAGTACATCTCATTCTGCCATTTGAGGGTGGGGAAGCATTCCTTCTTTCTTAAGATCATATAAGAACCCAAGTTCATGTAATCTAAGAAAACTGGGTCATTACTGAGATGCTCTTTGTCCAAACTGGAAAAAGTCATTTGAGGGCAGAAGGCTCCACCAGAGCCACTCACTCTCTTTGTGCCAAGCCAGGCCCCTGGGACCTTCACAGTATGGCATGAGGTTAGGACTATAGGTTTCAACTTCCTGGGGTCAAATCTTACCTCTGACCTCAACAAGGCATTTAACCATTGTGCTTCAATTTCCTTGTCCGTAAAATAGCAATACCTATCTCATAGAGTTATATGCAGATTAAATGAGTTAATGCATATTATACAGAAGCCTGCTAATGCATCTGACACATTATAAGAACTCAGTAAATACTAGCCATTGTAACTGTGGACCAACACTGTCTAATGGAACTTTTTTGAGTTAACAGAAGCATTCTATATCTGTGCTGCTCACTACAGAGGACACCAGCCACGTGTGACTACAGTTTTTAGCACTTGAAACTTGACTGGGGAACTGAATTTTTAATTATATTTAACTTTAATTAATTTAAATGTAAATAGCCACATGTAGCTAGTGGCTACCATGTTGGACAGCACAGCTATGGACCGTTTAATCTAATTGCTCCAGAAGTTTTCTATTTCAAACTGTGTAAGTCAGGATTCAATCACAGAAGGAGAACCACTAAGACTCTGACTCTCTCTCCCAGGAGTTTGTTACAGGGATTTGACCTTATACATGTGCGAGCTGGTTAAACAGTCTCTATAAAGCTGTTGTCTTCATATCCAATTCTGAAACTTGACATCTGTAGGGCAGGCAGTCAGGAAGGAAAGAGGAATGTAAGAGGGTGGAAAGCAAGAACAAGCTGTAAACCACAGGCATGAGTTGTAGCACACGAGAACAGACTAATCCCTGTGTCAGTTCTTGTTGCTTTTGACCTTGGCAGTGTAGATGTCCTGCAGAAGTCAGGCCCAGAAAGGAATGTAGTTAGCCTAACCAAGATGATGCATTGTATAGCCACCACACATACAAGCAAGCTAATGAGCTCAATTGCATATCTGTTAATATCACTAAATAAAACATGATGCTAACATTTTCCAAGGCTCTATTTAGTTGTTTTCGTCCTGAAACTGGCCCAAAGATACACTAAAGGTCCTTACAGCCAGCTAACATT
Source organism: Cheirogaleus medius (assembly GCA_008086735.1). Taxonomy (NCBI): domain Eukaryota; kingdom Metazoa; phylum Chordata; class Mammalia; order Primates; family Cheirogaleidae; genus Cheirogaleus; species Cheirogaleus medius. Next base: position 5,992,981 of record VBSM01003185.1, read on the forward strand.
ATCTTTGAGTAGTAAGGTTATGAATCTTTTTCTAGTTTTTCTTTATATTTTTCTGTGGTTTGGAATTGTTCCCATATAAAATCACATCGTGATTATAATCAGAAAAAAATTGATGCTACATTTTAGAAGCCAGCCTATGCCCCTAAGGAGACTGCATCTCATTTAAGGACAGCCTAATAACATCATGATTAACTATGCATTCCACTTGCTTCCTAAAACTTCACCTGGTATTGACTTTGTATAAGAATTGATGAAACATAAGTTATGGTGATCGGATCTCCTGAAGTCCTCTGCCTCTCTCCCCCCATGTTTCCAAAGTGATCCCTAGGGCATTTTGGAAATTGGAAGCAAGTAACGTAAGGAGAAAAGAAACTGAAGTGGAAGTCTTGCACATAGAAGGGAGAAATCATTTTTAGATGAGTTACTGGGAAAATGAGGAGTAGAGAGATCACTGTGTTAATTACTGATGTGAGCAACATTTACTGTGCATTCTCGATACTTTAATAGCAGTACCTATGAATATGTCCCATTATGATTACCTCCACTCCAGTTTTTCTAGATGGAAAATCAAGGTGCAGATGGGTTAAAGTCAGGCAGTCAAAGTTACATAGTTAACTAGTGGGGCCAGGGTTTGGACCTAGGCTATCCTGGTCTTCAGAATCTAGGCTGTTAACCTACGCACCATGCTGCCTTCTTGAGGGATTCAGGACAGTGTCACATGGACTGTGGGGACTTTGATGTTAACTGTTGGCAGACTGACTCCTGCTTCTCCCTCACCTCCATGTCCCAGTGGCCTCCCAGATCGTCCCACTCTTACCCTAGGAGTGCCTGCTGAACCTCTCTTTTGATGCCAGCTTCCTAAGTGTGGTTCAAGTCCTTGTCGTGTCTTGCCTGATCTACTTCCTGCACTGGCTTGCTCTCTTGGCCTTCCCACTTCAGATTTCCCTCCTTATTTATTTCATAATTATATTAAAAAAAACTGTTTTGCGCTGGGAACAGGGGCTAGGGAGAGGAGAGAATGGGGAGTTATTGTTTAATGGATATGGAGTTTCATTTTGGGAAGATGAAAAAGTTCTAGAGCTAGACGGTGGTGATGGTTGCATAAAAATGAGAGTGTATGTCATGCCACTAAACTATACACTTACAAATGGTTAAGATGGTAGATTTGGGTGTGTATATATATATGTATATATATATAATCACAATTCAAAAAATAATATTGTTCTAATATGTAACTTAAACAGCCTCTACTACTTCTCCCTCTCCACAAGGTAAAGTCCAGATTTCTTAGCATAGCTCTCATTACTTGATTACCTGGCTCACGGGCCATGCAGGACTCTGGGTGGCCACCGTCTTTTCATGCTGACCACCTGTGATCTGCCACTATTCTTTGGCCTTTCTCCTGGAGAGACCCCATGGAACTGAGAGCTGTCATTCAGCCCTACTGATTGTCAAGGAAGCAGCAGGAGCGATGGATTGGTGAGGAGATAGTGGATGGAATCACTGACAGTCTCTCAAGCAGCCAGATAGCAGAGAGTGAACAGAGATGGCGTGGCCTGGTGGGAGAGGCAGAGGCTCTGAATTCAAACAGACCTAAGCTTGAGTTCGGGCTTCCCATTGAACTTTCTATCTGTGGAATGAGGGTGATGGTCTCCTATTGCAGGGCTGTTGTAAGGATTATTTGCAATCACGTTTCAGATGATATAGTGGGTATTCAGTAAGGTACATGTTGGGAGTTCTCTTTAGCTCAGGCTCTGTCAAACTTTCAAGAGAAAGACAGGGGTGGTATTCCAGTTACCTATTTCTGTGCTACAAACCACCCAAAGTGTAATGGCTTAATGTGACAACTGTCATTCAGTTTGCTTACAAATCTGTAATTTGGGCTGAGCTCATTGGGAAGGCTCATCTCTGGTTCACATGGAGTCAACAGGGGCATCTTTGCTGAGGGCTAGAGACTCCACTTCCAAGGTGGCTCATGCACACATCTGCAAGTGGATGCTGGCTGCTGTCTGGGAGCTCAGGAGAAGTTGAGGAGTGGATGGTTCCTCAGTCCCTCTACATGGCCTGGGTTCCAAGGATGAGAGAGAAAGAGAAAGAAAGAGAGAAACTAGGCAGAAGCTCTTACTTTTTGTGACTTACGCTCAGAAGTCCATAGCGTTACTTGCATCATACTCTGTTAGTAAAGGCCCACCCAAGTTCAAGAGAAGGGGACATAGATTCCATCTCTTGACAGAGAAGTGGCAAAGTTCTGGAAGCACCTGTGGCATGAGAAATATTATTGTGGCCACTAATGGAAAATACAATCTGCCACCAGTGGTGTTTAACTTCTAGGAAGGCTTTGGACCTGGAACCCATAGGGAAGTGGCTTCTGAGGTTTAAAGAGTTTCATAGGCATGTGGGAAAACTGGATAGCCACATGTAGAAGACTGAAACAGGATCCACACCTTTCACCTCTCACAAAAATCAACTCACAATGGATAACAGACTTAAACCTAAGGCGTGAAACTGTAAGAATTCTAGAAGAAAACATTGGAAATACTCTTCTAGATATTGGCCTAGGCAAAGAATTTATGAAG
>VBSM01003185.1:5995656-6026451 GCA_008086735.1 Cheirogaleus medius
GCAAATTTAAAAAAAAAAAAAGCTTATATATTACATAGGACTGGGACTAGGATAAGGCAAGTCGGGGTATAGGGCACAAAATGGTAAGGAGACAGCCACTCCTGAGGCTGTGTGTGTGTACATGCATGAATATCTCTGCTTGTTAGATGGCAAGGAGCGCTGGGCATAAAGGGAGGGAAAGGGGCAGGCAAAGGCGGGAAGTGTTGCGATTTTAAACAGAATGGTTGAAACAGCCTCTCGAAGAAGCTGACATTTGAGCCAAATTTGAAGGAGGCGCTGGAGCAAACCAAGGGGCTCTCTGGAGGAAAAGTGCTCCAAGCAGATGGAACAGCAAGTGCTGAGACGGGCACATGCTCGGTGTGTGGGAGGAACAGCAGGGATGCCAGGATGGCTGAGTGAGGGGACAGTAGAAGATGAGTCGGGGCGGAGAGCCATCTGTGTCACGGGAATGTCCTGGAGATTCCATTAAGGAGCCCAGGTATCAGGCCAGTGTAGTGAGTGTTCAGTAAAAGGCCAGGCCGCCTCCCTCCCTCCCCGCCCATGAAGCACTAAGCAACATTTACATGTCATCACACTGAAATAGTTCCAGAAGCTACCACCCTTCAGAAACCGAGTCAACACGAATCGCGGCTAGCATTCTAAAATGAAAGGCACAGCCAAGATACTCTGTTATTAGCGCTGGCCCTGATTGACAGACCGGATTACTAGCTCTGTGTCTAATTTCAGGAGCACTGGGAAGGGGGGATGATGCCCCAATGTCCCCCACCTGCCAGAAGCAGTTTATTTCAAGGCTCTCATCCTTCTTAAAGCACACATCCCTCCCGGTGGAGCAGGGTAGATACCCAATAGGTCGGTGCCTCTTCCTTTTTCTCAGACCACAGCCCAGCGTGGTAGAGAGCCTGACTCACATCCTAGTTGTGCCCTTTGCCTAGTCATCTTGGCAAATTACCTGACTGCGCTGTGCCTCAGTTTCCCCATCTGTAAAATGGGCCTAACTTAACTGATATGATTGTTGTGAGGACTAAATGAGTTAATATTTATGCAGTGCCTGGTCAGAATAATGCTACATAAGTGCTTATTCATTAAAAATAGATTCCCTTTTGCGACTCTACTCTTCCCAGAAAAAAATGCATGTGAACACACAAATTTGCATTTTATTTCATGGCATTTATGGATACTCCAAAATGCCTCTCATAGACCCTTGGGGAAGGGGCAGTCCTTAAAGCCCTGAAAGAACCAGGATCAGTTCTGGAGGGTAAAGAGCCAAGGGGGTAGGTGGGTGGTGCTGTGTGCAGGTGGGAGAAACAGCAAGAATGGGACTGGGGAATTAAGAACACATTTCACCTTCCTGTTTTGGCCAAAGCCCACCTAGAATTGCTGATCATTTGCACTTTGGGAAGTTCCATCAGCTAAGAGCTGAAGTTTTCTTTAATGATGTCATCATTAATCATTTAATAAATACATTATGTAAAAGTACTTATTGAGCAGTGTGACGTGAGATGGTCACAGCCCAAGTAAACACATTTTGGATGTGCCAAATTAGAAATGTTTTCATTCATTTTTTTTTTTTTGTAATGTAGTAAAATCTGAAAACGCAGTTCCTGGAAAAGTGTCTGTTGTCCCAAGCCCTGAAGAGCCAATATAATAACAACAAAATATTGTTTTGTTTGGGGTTCCCATATAAGAGTGCCTAGGCGTGGTGGCTTGTTTTTAATCATCTCTCTCCAGAGCGGTAATTCAATCCAGAGGAGGACTGCCACCAGATCACAAGTTGCAGTTGGGTCTAAAGTATTCAGGCAAGGAGGGCTAAGTTGTATCCTTTTTAGATCCACTCCTAGAAGATTAAGCTTTTGTCTTTCCCATATGACTTCGGGAAGAATGTGTTGAGAATAAATATTCTAATGAATGCATTATCACAGTCATAGCTTTAAGTCGACCATCTCACATTTGAAGTTTTAACATCTCCCACAGTGTCAGATAGTGGGGAGAAAAATGCAAACCTCAGAAGCACCCAGACTTGACCTTGCATGATTTGAGTGCAGGTGGTTTATTTGTGAGGTGATCCCAGGAATCAGGGCTGAGGGAGCAGGGGAATGGCATTAGGAAAAGAGGAAAAGTCAATAATGGATATAGTATTGAGGTCACTCCTGTAGGCAGTGGGGACTCATGATCGCTGAAATTTTTATGTTATTTTTGATGTATATTTGAATGGACATTTTAGCATGCATTTGTAAGATCTGTTAAGTAATCTGTCTGCTGTGCTTGGCAGTTATAACTACTGCAAACCTCAGATTCTGACTAATAGTCATCTAAGAAGGATTCTCAGTAGGTCATTTTGCCTTGTTCCTCTTTGGTCCATCCCTCCTCCTCCCCCTAGTCTGCTTGGTATCACAGGGGCCTGACCCCTTGCAATATTTTTCATGTCCCCTTGCCAACTGGGTTCCAGCTAGGTTTGACCAATGAGTAAGCAGGGCAGGAGATTGGAGTGTAGGAAGAAAGGAGAAGTCGGGAAATTGGTCCCTCTGTTTGGCTGGCATCTCTAATAGTGGCTGTGCCTCCTCCATTAATTATTGCAGTTTCACTGGACACCCTCGCCCCCAGCAGCCCCTCCGTGGTCTCAGCCCCTGCCCTATGACTCTATATATCACCTCCCTCCTTTGTCCTTCCTGCCCTAGAAGTAGCAGCATCTTCCTACTGTTGCTGGCCTTCACCTTTGAACTGTTTTCCTGTGTTAAATTCCTGCTCTTGAACTACCTGTCATAGGTTCTTAACGGATCTCTCTCTGACTAATAAGGGATTTCTTAATGATTTCATTAGTCATTCCAAAAATATTTTAGAACATCTACCAGATACAAGACACTGGATTGGAATCCTGGAGGATAATAAATAAAATAGCAAGCAGCTTGGCATCTAGTTGGGAAAACAAGGCATACAACGGAAAAGTTAAATAACATGTCCAGATGCCAAGTGACGAGTATAGTCAATGAATGCTTTAAGATATAAAGAGGAGAGAGCCATCTGCACTGGCTTCTGTTACCAGGGCCTGCTTCAAAGGACCAAAGAGCTTACAAAAAGGGATCATCTTCTAAAACTTATGATTTTGTAAGACAGGGTCAAAACTTGGAATTTTATTTGAAATCTCCTGATTTTTAAATGTTAGTAAGTAATTCAAATTTTCAAAACCTCCAGTGTGAGCCCTACTGTGTGGGCAAGATAAAACTTGTCTGGAAGCTGAATTGAGACTGTGGGCCAATGGCGCACATTTAGTGGATGGATTACTACTGTATTGGGGGGAAAGTCGGATGCAAAGAACGTTAAGATTCCTTCCAATTAGAAGGTTCTAGGGTTCTGCTCTTTTAGTCATGTATGAGGCAATTGAAGTCTGGGCTTGGAATCATGTCATTAGACTGAACCCTCCCAGGTAACCCATGACAATCTTCCCATTTCATGGTCCTTAATTTTTATCATATCTGCAACGTTGTTGGCTGACTAAATAATAAAGTGCATTGGAAGTCTTTCATGTATTAAGCCTGGATCACAGGAAGCATGGGTCGGTGCTCTGCTGTTTCTCTTATGACACATATATTCTCTCTTTTGAATCCTTACAACAGCCCCATGTTGCAGTGAGAAGACTACCTGGGACACGATGACTGGATGTGGAGGTGGGAGGTGGGGAGGGGAGGAGTGGGGACAATGGCCAGAGCATTAGCATCTTGGTTTGTAGTGTAGACTCAGCCCTATTGTTAAAATTCAAACTGTGTTTCTGGGCCCTTCACTTAACCCCCACCCCCCCTCCCCCCTTTGGGTTTTTTTCTCTTAAAGGGTGTTTCCTTGTAACTCATACTCTCCATAATTTTAGGAAACTGGATTTCTAAGTATGGTAGGGAGAATTATGGCTCCCCAACGATGTCAACTGTCCTAATCCCTGGAACCTGTAAATAGTGTTAATTTACATGGCAAAAGGGATTTAAGGACCTTGAGCTGGGGAGATTATCATGGATTACCTGGGTGGGCCTAACCGAATCACACCAGTTCTTAAAAGTGGAAGAGGACTATAGGACAGTGAGTCAGAGTAATGTCACATGAGAAGGACTTCCCCACCCTGTCCCATGGTTGCTGCCTTTGAAGATGGAGGAATGGGGCTTGAGCCAAGAAATGTGGGTGGCTTCCGGACTCTGGGAATGACCCTCAATTTATAGCCAACAAGAAAATGAGGACCTTGGTCTTATAACCGCAAGGAACTGAATTCTGCCAATAACCCCAATAAGCAGGAAACGATTCCCTCCCCTAGAGCCTCAACAAAGGAACGCAGCCTGTCATCACTATCCGCTTTGATTTTAGTCTGGTGAGACCCATACTGGACGTCCAACCTCCAGAACTCTAAGATAACAAATTTGTGTTTTAAGCTACTAAGTTTATGGTAATATGTTACAGCAGTGACAGGAAACTAATACATTGAAGTTTTCAACTTAAAATGTTTGGCTGGTGTTACCAGCAATACAATTGAGTTCAGGAACTGATCAAGTGCAGAAATGATGTGGATATACTGAGTTGGAGAGACGTTCACATGGCAGTGCTCAAACCACACTTGGCCATGTGGGATCGGAGTTCAGGAGGTGGTGGCAATAACTTTGAAAAAAAAGTGCCTGGGAGGCCACGTAGGGAAAGAGACTCCATGGAGGGGGCCAGTTTTTTGAGTTTCCATTTCCTCTGGCTGTGTTTGGCTTCCATTCTGAGTTTATGCATGCCAAATTCCTGCTCATCATAATTGAAATATATGGACTCTATTTAAAAAGAAATCACCAGGGAGTTATACTGAGTAAATTTTATAGACAGATCTCAATAATTTTATTTATTGACTTTAATACAGGACTTTAATAAATGAATAATGCTTTAAAATGTGCTCTTTGAGGGTTTCCAAAGGAAAATCTGAAAATTCTAAATGTTTTTCCTTTCTTTGTTTATGAATCTCTTTAACAATGGAAATGTTTTGTCTCCTAAAAGTGGCATGGAGCGCAAATATATGACTCATTGGAAATGACGACCACCTCTTTAGTTGTGACAAATGGGAAGTGACTTAGGAGAGGGCCCAAGAGAAACATAAGCTGATACTCAGGAAAGTGTAAGGCCTGTGGGAATATCTCTACGTTGGACCACGAGTGATGTGAAGCATCGTAATGAGAGACAGAAAAAGTGAATAAATGTTAGTCACTGAGCGATTGAGTTCCTAAAAGAAAAATAAATGCCCCAAAGAAAAAACAGATAATAATGATTTCAAAATCTCTAGATTTAATTTACCAGATTCCCTCCCTTCATCAAGTAGATCTCTGTCTTTCCCCTTGGAAACTTCTGGGAGCCCCACAGGTTCCATGATGGAAGAAGCCAGCTCTGCCCATGGCCTGGGCTGGTCTAGCCCCTCATCTATATTTTGATCAAGTTTTAGCTCTTGATTGCAAGTTCACGTCCATCAGTCCTGTCTACCCAGGGATGGTGGACCAGTTTTGTGGATTTCCCAAGAAACTTCCCTCTCTGCTCTGGTTCTCTTCTTACCCTGGAGTTGCCCATTTCCTCTAATAGCTAAGAAAGAGGTGAAACTCAAATCAGCCTCTTTCCTTGTATGTACGCAGCTCTGGCCAAAAGATTTAGTTAGCAGTGGAGAAGGTTGGAACCATTAGTGCCTATGGTCAGCCACTGGGCAACATTGCAAAGGAAGCAGTGTTAGCCTTTGTTGCCCTTCGACACCCCTCTCCATCCCTCTTCTGATACTCGATTCCTTCCCAGTGCCTTCATCCTATTCCTTGCCTTTGCTGCAGGCCTGCCCCACTGCACTTCCCCAGCCCACAATGACATTGAGGAGTGTCATTCACAGACACATGGTTGGATGCTGCTTTTCTTTCCTCAGTGCTTTTCCACATTCCCAGGATGGTAGCCCTTTGCTAGATGATCACAAGAATTCAGTCAATTCGAATGAACTCATACTAAGATGTGAATGACTAATTGCCCCTTAGTGCTCCCGAGAATATTTTTAAAATTATCCCTTAAAAAGTTTACTCGACAGACTCTTTGATTGGTGGAATGTTAAAATAGCATGAGGTATATATTGAAGAACAGAGACTAAGGAAGAGGTAATTCCAATTAAATTTGGGCACCAGAGCACCTAACCACTCTGCCTGCATTTACCTTGTTGGTTGCAGGGTAATTGGGAAACTTGAACATTCATTCAGTCCTGTTTTCAAGCAGAATTACGATTTTAATTATCCCAGAAAATAATCAGTACCCTACCATCATTTGAAGAAAATAAGCTCCTGGAGGCTACCAGGTATACTGCACAATTTTAGTTTCCAAATATACTCAATCTTTCCTATTAATTTTATCTTAAGACACCACTCTGAAAATAACTACTAGTTTGTAATTAAAAGACTTTTTAAATGTATAAGAGAACACCCCATGTGGGTGAGGGTTTGGAGAAGTAACACTCCCATGTATGGCACAGGATAAATTGGTTCAAGTTTTCTGTAGGGCATTTTGATTATCAAATTTCATGGAATTTCTGAAAGAAATAGCCAAGTATGTATGCAAAAATTTACGTGAAAGGATTTATTGCAGTATTGTTTATAATCATGAAAAATTGTACAACCAAAATGCCCATCAAAAGGAAATTTGTTATATAGATAAATGGTGCATCCGAGCAATGAAATACTATGCAGCCACCCGAAATGGTGTTGTGGAAAATTGTTTAATGTTATAGAACAATTTTCAGGATATATTGTCATAAGAAAAATCATGTTGTAAATATTTTTATGTGATATGGTCCTTATCATATATACATATATATGTATGCATATATCTATATACATATGTAGACATACATGTACACAGAGAGAGAAAAGAATATATACTAAATGTTAATGTCATTTATCTCTAGGTGATGAAGTTATAGGTAGTTTTTATTTTCTTCTTTTTGTTTATCTGTAATTTCTGAAGTTTCTCCAATAAGTGTATATTATTTTTCCTTTAAGAGATCTGAGCATTTTCTCAAGATAAATAACTCAGCAGCTCTTGTAGTTATTAGACACCCAGAGGTGTCTAATCTCATTTAACTCATAAGAAAAAAAAGTGACTTAATAGGTATAAAGCCCGTATTAGAGAGAAGCACAGTTAATGGAAGTTTAATTTATGTAGACGTACACATTGACTTTTACACATTTTAATGAATATTAGCCAACACCTGAAGTTCTTATTTGAAGTCATCATTTTTAGTTTGAAATGTGCTAAACCATCATATAACAAAATATATGGAGCACCATCAACAGGAAATTGGAAGAATTGCTCCACCAAAGATGGGTCTTCGTAGAGAATTGGTAAAAAGTACTAATTAGGCTATTGAAAATAATAGTAAATTAACATACTGCCCTCTTTTGGTAGCTATTTGCAACTCAATTCACATTCACTCATTAAAGATGTTAATCTACAAATTTGTGCATAAACTAAACTAATTTTATTTTATAAAATAAATTTTGTGTACATTTAAGGTTTACAGCATGATGTTATAGGGAACATATGGATGGTAAAATGCTTATAATAGTGAAGCCAATTAAGATATCTATCATCTTACAGACTTTTGTGTGACAAGAACAGCTAAAATCTACTTATTTAATGAAATCCTTAATACAATAGAATTTTATTGACTTTAGTCCTAATGAAACTAAATTAATTTTAAGTCACCCTTTTTCCTCCACAGAAAATGCTGATAATTCCAGTTTGTCATCGCCATCTGGTAAGATGTTTTTTATGACTTTGGGGGAATTTCAGGAAAATACTGTTCTGTAAGTTCTCCATGAAATGTGGCATGTAGTCAGGTACACCGAAATTGTTTTCCTCCAAGAAGCTTAATTAAATTATGTCATTAAACCTACACCTGAAAAATCAACAGCAAACATAGACAAGAGGACAGGCGTATTGATCCTTCCATATTGCTGGACAAAGCCAAGGACTAAATCACGGGGGAATAAATTGTGAGTTTTCATTATGGTAACTGCTTGAGTTTGTCAGGTTTGTTTTTTTAATATTCTAGTTCACAAGTCTCCTGAAGAATATCAAGAACATAAACATGCCAGATATTCTTATTTTAAGGGATGAGATGTTCTCTTAAACATCCTCCCTTAGTACCCCCATGGAAAGAATTTTTTTCAAAACAGCTTAGCAAATACATTAAAGAGAAATTTATAACTAGAGCCCATATTGGCAGGAACCGGGAACAGAACCCAATTTGAGACTGCTCACTGGAGCCAGACCCTAGGGATAAAGTAGTCCAGCCCTGTCCCTTAGTTGATGAGATAATGAAACCTGGAGTGGCTGAGTAACTTGTCCAAGATCACACAGCTTCTTGCCCTGTATCACACAGAGGTAGCACATGGCTTCTCTGATTCCTACTTCTGTATTTTTTTCTGGTACACCATATATTCCAGAGCAATCTTTTATGACAAGAATTGAGTCAACTCACATTCTATCCTTAGTTGTGTAGAAATGAGCTTTTACTGTTATTAATTCATTTATTTAAATCAAATTAATAATAATAGCTATTACTTCTCATGCACCCATTATATGCCTGGAAGTCTTCAGACATCTTCTCATTCTCCTCTCTATCTTTTTTTTTTTTTTTTTTTTGAGACAGAGTCTGGCTCTGTTGCCTGGGCTATAGTGCTGTGTTGTCAGCCTAGCTTGCAGCAACCTCAAACTCCTGGGCTCAAGCGATCCTCCTGCCTCAGCCTCCCAAGTAGCTGGGACTACAGGGATATGCCACCATGCTTGGCTAATTTTTTCTATATATATTTTTAATTGTCCAGCTAATTTCTTTCTATTTTTTTTAGTAGAGATGGGAGTCTCACTCTTGCTCAGGCTGGTCTCAAACTCCTGACCTTGAGCGATCCTCCAGCCTCGGCCTCCCAGAGTGCTAGGATTACAGGTGTGAGCCACCATGCCAGGCCTGTCCTCTCAATCTTCCACCATAGGACTCATTATATTTATGTTATAGACAAGGGAACTGAGGCTCAGAGAGAATAAAACTCGCTCATGTTCGATACATTCTCTGGAACCAGACTACTTGGGTTTGAATTTGGCCACTACCCTTCTACCCCCATTGCTAGCTGTGTGATTTGGTGAGAGGTTAGGTTTCTTAACCTCTCTGTGCCTCAGTTTCCTCATCTGTAAATTGGGGAGAATAACAATACCTGCTTGTCAGGTAGTTGTGAAGACGAAATGAGATTAATGCATGTGCCTGGAACATAGTAAACTCTCTATAAATAATAACTATTATTATTATGAGTTACTAAGTAATGGGGCAAAGATTAAAACCCAGGACTGCAAGCCTCCAAAGCTCAAGCTCATTTTACCTCATCAGTTTGCCCCCTAGTTGTTAAGCTTCAAGGGCACAATGAGCCACTGTATTTTTCTTCCAATAGAATAGCCTTCAGCAAACTTAATCATGGTGATACCTGCAAAATCTTGTTTGCCTGGAATGGGGAATGGTTCTAGTCACAGCCTGGCTTCTGGGTCTCCTGGGGGAGAGCTGCACAAACTGGAAGTTAGGAGCCAGTGTGGCATGGAGGGATGAATGAGCAGGGTTTTGCCCACAGGCCTCTTTGCACAGTGTCACCATTTATCATCATTCGGAAGAATTAATAGCCATTAATTAAAAACCAGCTTTGGCTGCCCCAAGAACAAAGGATTCTGTATCCACACTTTGAATCTTATTGCTCAGGAACTGTCTTACTTCCCAAGAAATATCCTTGGTAATTTAAAAAATAAATCAACGTAGTAAATGACAAAAAATGGAAACAATAATGTCGACAGACAGGGTGTGTGTGTTTTAGCCAACACAGGAACGGTCTAAAACAGACAGGCTAGCCAAGTGCCTTGACACACCCAGATTCTGTCCATACCGGCTGAAAATCAGGCTGCCTACTGCAAAACTTACTTTAGCTGTAAAATGTTTGTGTTTGCTTTTCCCAGGTTTAGGTAGAGGTCAAGCCATTGGATCTTTTTAATATTTAAACATGCAAAATGTGTGTAGTAGTAGACTGACTTCTTAGCGTAAGTGGAGTCATTCCACAGGAAATTTATAAGTTGATTGATTGTCTTAATAGCAGCCATATTTTAAAATAACTTACCAGGAAATTGTGTTAGCACAATATCGAGTAGTAGCAATATTCTTAATCTTAAATTCACTGTGGGAAGCGTTGCCAGGCATCACTGTAACAGAATGAAGGCAACATGCCAACATATTTCATGATTGTGTTAAATAGTTCAATAGTTATTTTAAATGTTTTCTAGACCTCTCTGGCTGAAAAATTCTAGAAGTAGTATTTCTTGTATTTTGGTATGTTTCCTAAACTTATTTCCATGCTATTCCATAGTTGATAGTAGGCTTCGAGAATAGAGGTCTCAGGTTCCTTATCTTGAGTTCTTCCTCTACGATTCTCTGATTAAATGTCTGCTCACTGAGTGATTATGAAACTTGCAGATTTAACTACATCTTGGTCTGCTAGTATGTTTTCTACTTCTTTTTCATAATTGTATTTCAAAAGTTCTAACTCCTTAACATTTAATAAACAATTGCTTCAAAGTATTTATTTAAATTTTTTTTTCTCCTGCAGCTGAACCATCTCTTGTCCGTTTTGTCCCCTACTCCAATGGTACTCCAGGCAAGATTTTGAAAAAATTTAAACCTAGATTTAGCCCAATTTGTTAAGTTTCTTGTTTTAATTATATCTTTGTATTGTTTTTCTCCTCGGGACAAAAAGAGGTTGAAACGACAAGCCTCCATGGTAAGAATTTTTCTGAAGCATGTGAAAATTGATAACCCTTAATATGAATCTAAGTATAATGAATGGTTTCCATTTCTAAATTATTTCTGAATGCATTGAGTAGTTTCAAATAACTAAAAAACAAAAACCTAAAAACAAAACTTGTCAACCCTGGAGAGTAACCTAAATTTTCTAGTTAAATGATAAAATTTTTATGATCATGGAGGTGGGCAAGCCCTCCACCACTCCAACTGTTCTAGAAAAGAAATATCAGTCACATTTTGAACACTCCATTTCCCTTGCTCTCCAACACAATGCCAACAAGTTTTACATGACAGATTGTTTAAAAGTGAAAAGCACGTCCAGTGACTTCAATATGATTCAGCATGCGTTTGGAGGCACAGTGAGTTCAAAGACAGCCTTTTTACAGATGATTTGATCAATTTTTAAATAGTGTGAAATGGAAAAAAAATGGCTTCCTCCTCATGCTAGAGAAAAAGGCAAAAAAGTGGGCTGTATTCAAGGGAGGTGGGCAGGACAGCACATTCTATTCTCTCCCCTCTCTGAGTAGGCAGCCTTCCATCTTATTGTGGCCAAACCCCAACACTCTTCACAGGCCCTTAGTTAAAATCAAATCTCACCATGTGGTTGGTGGTTAAGGATCTAAACAATCATAGCTGCAACTCAAACTGATCGAAACTGGTTTAAATTCATATTTGGCCCTATGGAATGGGCCAAAAGTTATCACTTTTATATGCAATTACTTTTTACAGTGAAAGAAATATCTTCAGTTTAGCTTTGGCTGCAGATTTTGAATTCCCAGTGTGTGTGTGTGTGTGTGTGTGTGTGTGTTTGTGTGTGTGTGTGTTTTAAGTGTGATAATGTAGTACATGCCTTTTGGGTGTTTTCCCAAAATTTCATCCAGAATAATAAATTCTAGAATGATTTTCATTTAAAGAAATACCAATAGATTTCAAATTGGATTTTAAATCAAACAGGATCAAAATGACATTTTCCTGAAAGTTAGTTGAATATAATGTTCAAGAACTCCAAATTTAAACTAGAATGATTTAAAATTACTTCGCAAGAATGTACTACTGGTAACGATGTATTGTGCATCTACAGGGCTATCTATTAAAGTCAGTATGAACATTGGAAATATCATATCCCTTAAGGAATTTCATTATAAAAAAGAAGGAGACAAAGTATTAAACAACATAAATGGGTTTATTTAAATCTAACGATTATAGGAATGTTGCCATGTGTTACTCAGGAATTGTCTCTCGGCTTGGAGACTGGATAGTGGTGAGAGGATGGGCAGCGACGTTATTGAGTAGTGTCATCTGGCTTTTGCAAAACTCTGAAACGTCTCCCGGATTTGGGCAAAAGGAAAATGTTTAAGGAACCTAGGAAGACACACATGTTTGTTAACCATGCCTATAGTTAACGCTAATTTGTATTATTTTATTTCAGATGCTACTTCAAGCGTATTATCTACTTTAAACAAAACAGGTAACATCAAGTGATTTCTAAATGTAATGGCTTCTCTTCTGTGGCCTCTTGAGTTTCTCACTTGTGTGGTCTACTGGGTTACTAAAGAGTTCCTTTGTCTCCTTGCCCACTTTCCTGTGCCTTCAACCACTGATTCTGTTGTCACCATGTTCCCAAACTTATAAACTGTTATGGCCCTAGCAGTCCATTTAAAATAACATTTATTCTTTTCTTGATTATAATAGTGATACATATTAGCTCATGAAAAATGGAGAATATAGAGAAATACAAAGAAGAAAATAGAAATAGTTACTTTCCTAAGATTTTTGCTACAAATATTTGGTATATTTCCATTCAGTATCATATATACATATATTTATATACATATACTTTATGTATATATCCTTTGCAAAATGTCATCATTTACAGAGATTTTTATGTTTTGCTCTTTTGACTTAATATTAAATTGGAAGTATTTTCCAGTGTCCCTTACTATTAATGACTTGGTAATATTCCATTGTGTACCATATGTTCAACATTAAAGTTGTTTCTATCTTTTTAGTAGAAATTGTTGCGATGAACATCCTGGTGCCAAGATCTTTGCATTCATCCCTAATTTCTGTAGGATACATTCCAAGGACTGGACATAATGGGTCAGCAGTATGAATATTTTAAGGCCCTTGATACCTACTGCCCAATTATCTTCTAGAAAGGTTGTACCAAGCAACATACCTGTCAGCAGTGGATGAGAATGTTTGTGTCACTGTCCTATTGCTGAGACTATGTCATATACTATTAAATCTTCCTCTCCATTCCTTAGGTTTTATTTTTCATTCTTGATTATAAGTGAAGTTGAGCATTTTCCCCAAAAAGCACTTTAGTTACTAAAAACAGAAGTTTATTTCACAGTTGTGTTTTGTTTGCTCTGGAAAGGAAAATGTCAGGGCAAACAAAATAATATATTTAAAAGATTCTTAATGCAAAATCCTATCAGCTTCTGTAATTACCACCAATCATTGCCCACGGGTCACACATTGAAACAGAAACTCATCAATAACACACACACAAATGAGGTTTCAAAAATGGTCAGTATAAAGTTATTCCTAAGTGTGTCTCCAAGCCCTGAGCTTGGTCATTTCTTTAGAATTTGTCCATCCACCCTAGGAGACAGAGCTTCTTTGCAAATGCATGTTCTGAACGCAGCCCCTTCTAACTGGCCATCTTTCCAGCAAAGATTTCTGGACCTGGTTCTCCATTATCTGGGAAAATGAACCATGGGCTCTGTCCCCAAAGTGTGTCAGGAAGATATTTCTAAAGTTTGCTTCTTCAGAGCCTGTTAATATTTGCCTATGAGTCCCTGACTTTGAACAGTCCTGGTTCTGCTGTGGGCTTGTGTGATTTTAGGTAGATTGTCTTGACCTCCCTGAGAATAGTTTTATTTATCAATATAATGAGATTAATATTGTATTAACTCCTAAAGAAGATAGCAGGACACTGGATTGTATAGTAGCAATATTTTAGCCTTCATGTGTACTATTTCACATTAATTTTTACTCTGAATCACCTGCTCTTTACAACCTATCACCTGAAGGTCCCGATAGTGACTTATTTCTGTATATCTGAAGTAAAAGTCCACATTCATTTGTCTAGCAGCAGTGCATGGAAACTGAAATAGAATTACACAAGCAGTGGGTTGTGTAATGGGTGTGATCTAACTGGGTAAACATGGGACTCCAACTCCCAGACCCACCCTATGCCAATGCTACATGATCCGTGTATGTAATTTTCATTTATTCTGTTGCTGAGATGTCTTAAAGGCGTCAACGGTGTGATTTTCTTAGCACTTCACTACAATGATACTCATGGCAAATTGTTTTTTAAAAACAAGCAACAATTCTGCTCTAATATTTAAATTGCTTCTTTGCAGAAAAAACTAAAATCACTATAGTAAAAACCTTCAATGCATCAGGTATGACTTATTATCAATATCAAGACTTTCTTTTTATAATTAAAGTAAAATTAAACAAATGGCTGGTGTTTATGATTTCTCTCTCTTTTTTCCTAACTTTTAAAAATAAAATCTGTTCTTAATGAATAGATGTTTATGCACTGGGTACCTGAAGTTGTACTAGTGTTTGGGGCTATATAATAATGATAAGACACAGTATCCACCCTGAAGAATCTTCTAGTCTATGGGGGGAGACAAGGCAACCAAATAGAAAACTAATATGAACATGCATGCAGATAAAGACAATGATTACACAAGTATTTTTGACATGGTTAAGAGGCATGAGAGATAGAGGGGCTGGTGCTAATGAGTTTATAGACAAGATGCAATTTAATGGAGGAGTTAGAGGAGTGAACCTCAAACTCTTTTTAAATCAAAGAAAAGGTATACTTTTAAGTTCCTGATAGGCACGCAAGACATGCTCAACAGAGGCTTCTGATTGATATCAAGCAGGGATTGGCAAACTACTGCCAATGGGCCAAATCTGGCCCACTGTCTCTTTTTGTAAATAAAGTTTTATTGGAACACTATCATGCCATTCATTTACATATTTTCTATGGCTACTTTCCCTCTCCGTAGAACAGTAGAGTTGAGTAGTTGCAACAGAGACTGGATGACCAACAAAGCCTAAAATATTTACTATCTGACCCTTTACAGACAATTTTCTCTCTTGTAGTTTAAGGAATGGCCTATGGCCATGTACTTGGAGGAGATTACAGATAAGAGCCCTAGCAACAGGAAAAAAAATTCTCAGTATGAATGAGTAGCAAAAAGACACACATCACTAGAAATGGAGGTGCAGCTAAAATTTAGAAAAAGATGTGAGATGGTGGGATGAAAAGCTTAGCAAGTAATAGACCAGTGGCTTAAAGGACATTTAAAGCATTCCTACCCACCGCCTATATGTTATATAATATTTGCATAGTGTATATGTTATAGTGAGTTGTATCTATAAGCAAGTATATTTAAAATGAAATCTTTCTCTTTTGTTGTGGGTAACATTCCCATGAAACAATATAGAAATCTACATGTCAGGTAACTTTGGGCACCGAAATTCAGTTTGCTCACAAAATCAAAACTCTTAGCTAAAGCATGATGCCTATCCTCCAATGAATTGTACTGGCAGAAACCATATCACATACACTAACTCAAATTATAATTTTAGTGTGTGTCCAAATTAGTTTTCTCATAGTAATGAACTAAAGACTTGTAATGTACAATGGAAATAAACTAGCCATTGAGCATTGCATACATTATTCTGACCAAACAAGACCTGACAAGGAGACCACAGTATTTCTTAATATAACAATCTTTGTCCCTTGGCAGTTTGCATAATACATTGTCAGCATTTGCCCCTCCCATTTACTATGGATTTCTTATGCTTTGCCAAAAGGATGCAATTAATGAAGGAAAGATTCTTAGAGAAGTAAACCTTGAGCTCTTTTCAAATCAAAGAAAAGATGTCCTTCTCCTTTCACCAAAGGAGAAAGTGTTTCTCAGGGTAATATGTACAAAGGTTTTTGTCCTAACATGCTTCATTTCATCTCCCATTCATCTCTGCCTCTTGTATGACTATGTGGTCTGTTGTCCTGGCCACCACTCCATTTTGCCTTCACCAATAAGTAAATACAAAATAATCTTTGTTTACTGGCCAGTGTCACTCACTACACTAGATTGTAAGCTCCTTGAGGGCAGGGTCTATATCTAGAACCTCCCCAAACCTGTAGAATATGGTAGGTGCTCAGCAAATATGTTTTCAATTTTGTAGTTTTTGCCCATGAAGTGATGTTATGACATCAATGTTATTTCATTACATACATTTACAGAAAGCGCTAGGATTTACATTAGCATGTTCGTGGGCTCCCCTACCTGGGAAAGGAAGGAGGATCTATGATTAAGGGCTATTCCATCTGTAGTCTCTGTAATTGATTTGTATTCATGGTGCTGTTTAGATGGACAGGAGAGGGGTTATTGGGGGAGGAGGTGGGAGTCAGAGACATACTAAAGATTAGTAAAGAATTAAGTTCCATAGCTGACCAACTAAGAAATGAAAACTCTAATTCCTTTAGTCTTTTTGGAATTCATCCAGCCAATTATATCCAGCTTATAATATTTTGGGTCCACATTTGATGCCTAAATTTGTGAATTTTCTTGACGATGTAGTATGTAAGTGCAGGTGTTGACATGCTTAACCGGCTGGGTTGTGTTTTCTTTGCAGGGGTCAAGCTCCAGAAAAATATCTGCAATTTGTCATCTATTTGCAATGACTCAGGTTAGTTCTTGTGTACATTACACATTACCAGATAAATTTGCTCCATAGAGAAAACAGGTTTGTTTTTTTCCTCTTGAATATGTGATGTGTACCTCTCTGATCTGTCTCTTTTCATGCCACCTGTTTACTAAGTGTTCCTAATAAAAACAAAAGCAAATTTTAGATCTTGTTGAAAGTATCTTCCCGTTGCCTAGTGAGAAGATGGATTAACTTCCTTAATATGATTCATGAAGCTCTGCAACAAATATTTTCATTATAGCTTTAAATCTATAACTAATACCCTTAGAGTTAATTCATGAACATAATTAATAATGAAATTAATAATTATTGAAATTCACTTATATATAAATCCCTCCAGCTTTTCCAAAGACCTTAAGTATTCTAGCTTAGAAATAGGATGTTGCCTTTTGTGAAGAATAAAACAAATTAACTTGTTGAATGTTGAAACCTCACATACACCTAGATTAATTGGCTACTAATTCCAGTAGTGTCTATAGTGTATTTTGCCATCTCTAACTAAGATTATCCACTATTTTTTAAAAATTGAGATGGAAATCTCTTGAGAACATGCTATTTTTGAAATGAGAATATTTTCCCTTCTGCCACGAGCCAGAAGGAATGAAACAACCACTTTTCTCACGTTGGTTTGGCTCTCTGGGCTCCTTTCCTTGTTAATACCAATGAAAGCAAATGTGAAAAACAGAAAAATATGATGTGGCAGGTCAGAACTGGCCAGGAGATCATGGAAAGAGAGAAGAGGAAGGTAACAAGGTATTTTATGATATTAAAGTCTTAGTGTGACTCCAGTAATAAGCAATCATTATAGGAATGTTTTCTTTTATTCTATCCCTTTTAGCAGTTTAGTAATTTGTTTAGAAAATGTAGATAAAAAATTTAAGTAAAATAAATTAAGGTTGGATAGATTAGAAAACAAGAAAACATCCTATTTGGAGAATGTTCCCCACTTTCTATTGTGTGAATGTGAGATTTGCTCATCTGAGCTTCCTGCTGGTATTATACTCCAGGTAGAATATAGGAGGGAAATATTAGCTGGTTTTGATTAAAGAAAAAAAAAGTGTTGGATACATTTAATTTTCATATATTATATAACTCTCACTTCTCTTTTCCTCCTGCCCCTTCTCTCCCTCTTCTCTGACCCTTCCCTTTACCAAATTCCTCCTAATGTCATTATTTTTGTGCTTCATCTATGTTTTGGGCTGGTGACTAATGTCTAGTTCAGTGTTGTGTCTACATGATGTTTGATAACTGTTTGAAAATTGAGCATGTAGTTAAAAAAACAAAACAAAACAAAAAAACCTGGTCATCTTGAATAATAGATGCCAGAAAGCTGGTTGGAGTAATGTTTTCCCCAATTAAGTGACTGAATTGACCATTTGTTTTAGTGTCTGGTGAAAACAACCTCATCAGGGGACCAACTCTTTTGGCACCAGAAATCTCATGATATCCTGCCAGAGCTAGAAACCTTCACTTCTTGCAGGTTCCAATCTGGATTTATTAAGGGAATGGAGGCTGGTGAAGAAACTGGGAGCTGACCAAGAGTTAGGCTGAGGGTCAAAAGGTGGTAGCTTCCTAGTTGCTCTACCACTGTGCTCCCAGCACATTTATGAAACTCAACATGCACTAAATAAGAATTCGAGGGAGAGAAATTGTGGATGTTGGCTCACACATACACACACAGAATCTAAATAAGCATTTAAAAGCTAAAATATAGATAAGTAATCCTATGCAGATATCAAGTATCTTTATTTTAAATTATATACTGTATTAATTGACATTTTAGTATCAATATGGTGAGGTTCTCAGTAGAAAAGTTGCTGAAATAGATCATGTTAATCACTAGTTTAGGGGCTTTGTCGCCATTTTTAAGTGGAAGTGGACTCTTGGGTACATGGGTATGGGAATCAGTCGTTGTGCTTTGGGGTGCAGTAAAAGATGGTCTGGTTTTGTAAATAAAGTTTTATTGGCACACAGCCTTGCCCATTCATTTACATATTGTCTGTGGAAGCTTTCATGCTACAACAGCAGAGTTGAGTGGTTGCAACAGAGGACTTACGGCCCACAAAACCTCAAATATTTGCTATCTGATCTATCACCAAAAACATTGGCTGAACCCTGTTCTAGTTTGTATGCCACCCTTGCCCCGTTGCTCTGGAGGCCAGTTTTTGGCCCCTATAGATTATGAAGTTACACCATGTACTTCTGTTTAGGGGTCACTATTTTATTTGTTTCCAGATGGACTCAAAGGACCTGGGGTCATATCCTACAGGAAACAGATTGACTGAAATTGAGTTCAGTATTTCCAAAGTGAGCATTTTAAGAACAGGGTTTTCTGGCATTTCTGGAGTGAAAGCCATAGTGAGTTGTTCACTAAGGAAAAGATTTGCTCTCCACACACTATTCAGGTTTCAAAGCCAAGTCTCAACTTTGTTCCTAGGAATGACATTGCATTCAGTAGCTGTATTTTTTTTAAAAAAAGAACAAAACAAGAAAACTGGTACAGAATAAATACACTTCCATAAGGTTGCTTAATTGCTGAGGACCTCATTTTCCCTCTCTCCCTTATCTATGTAACTGCAAATATAACAACTTAAAAAGATTTTTTTTAAAGTTCACATTAGAGCCACACTTAGCATCTTTAAGGGAAACAAAGTTCTGACAAGAAGCATGTAAGAATCAAATTTCTTAACAAAGGGACAAGTTTTCTCTCTTTCTGAATTCCCACATAAAATTTATAGTTCTTATTTTCTGAAAATTATATCAATAACCATTGTGTAACTTCCTGATAGAGAGTAAATATGAATAAAAACAAAGAATTTGATGAAACCATTTATAAAGTAATTTGATAATCTTTTTATGTTGTATTAATCTACAAGCTGTAAAGTACAAGTCTCAAATTTTTTTGAAAATTTGTTTTTAGTATTTTTTAGAGGAGAGATAATGTTTCAATATGACGAAGAAAGCAACGTTACCCTGGTAGGTTTTAAAGATTTTTTATATTACAATCTTAAAAGATCAATGCATGCGTATTTAAAGATTTGTTTAAGGTTCAGGTTATTTATGATTTTTGGCATATTTACTTTTGTGACCAAACTTAAATAAAATATGTGTTATGGAATCCCTAGCTTTGTGCTGAGGGCTTAAGTTCATAGCAATCATGATATTTTATTAATAATTAACATATTTTAGTTTTCACTAGGTTTGCTACTGAATAAGAATGTTAATATGATACAATTTTGTTACCAATTAAAATTTAAAATTATATTAGACACTCTTAGCAACAAGAAATATATGTA
This sequence comes from Cheirogaleus medius, assembly GCA_008086735.1. Lineage (NCBI taxonomy): Eukaryota > Metazoa > Chordata > Mammalia > Primates > Cheirogaleidae > Cheirogaleus > Cheirogaleus medius. The sequence goes on from VBSM01003185.1 coordinate 6,015,547, forward strand.
TTGAATCTAAGAATAATCTTCTGAATCTGATCCTGTTCACCCCACGGGGGATTTGGATACACCTATAACCTAAATTGGTTTAGAGGATTCCAACCAAACATGGTTTGTTCATTCAGTGAATATTTCTGAGCACCTACTATATGCCAGGCGATGAGCTAGTTGCTAGAAATACAGTGATGGTTGCTATCAAGTTTCCCTTTTTAAATTGGGCTCTGTTACTTAAATCTGGTACCTTTCATGGTGAGAGCTTTAATAGTGTTCTTTTGGGGGGAATCCTTGAAATGAAGAAAGACAGAAATTGGAAAATCAGAGCTGCTGACTCAGAATGTTTTTTTAAAAAGAAAACATAAAGAAAAACTGGCTCAGCCACTATGGATTAACTTTTGAGAACCATTTTTTTCCCTCCCTCCCTCCCTTGTCTACGTAACTGCAATCTGATCATTCGATAGACCATATTCCATGCAGTTAGGATTCAGTCTTTGTGGTGTAGTTCTTTGGGTACCCAACAACGCTAAAGAACAACTTCTTGTTAGAGATGTAAAAAACAAAACAAAACAATGTTGTATTCTTAATGATTTTGTGCTTTTAACAGAATCGAGAGATAACTAATGACACCTTAACTGGAGTCCTGTCTCTAAGTGAATTGAAGTGAGTAATCCGCCGTTTGATTTAAAACTTCAGACATCAACTATGGAAAAATACGTGTTGGGCCATCTTTGCTTATGAAAACTGAGAGCCAGACCCAAAGGTTATAGACCTAATTGGTTCTTGACTTCCTTGCAAACTAACCATAGTTACCTGTCATTAACTAATATCCCCATGAGGCTATTCTCTTTGATGCATAACAGCTTCCTTTAAATTGGTATTTGAGTTTTAATATGATTTGGCATCTAGCATGGTTGAAAGAAGAATCCAAGGTAGGACTCTATGTATATGATTTGTTCACGCTTTCATGAAGCATTAGTTCAAAAGTCAGAGGGAGGGCTTTGTTAAGTAGACCTTGGCTTTCAGGGACAAGCACAGACAATGAGAAATACATTACGAACAGATGCCCCTAGTTAGAGGGCAATAGGTCAAAGTGTCGGCCACCCCGATGACCATCTCTGACTATCACTGCAAGGGACAACTTCATATCTCTGCCCTTGTGGCAGGGAAGCAGCATCAGAGATGAAGTTTGTCTGCTTTCAGCATTGCTACTACCTCACAAATGAGATTGTTGTAAACTTTTGAACTAAATTCGCTCTGGTATCTGTGATGACGCTGAAAAGAAAAACCTTTCCTAGATGAAAACAAACCAAAACAAGAACTTCTTCTTATGGGTCTTTTCAAATTATAATAGCATTTTGACCTGGCTGCTGCTTTAATTTTTTTTTTTTTTTTTTGAGACAGAGTCTCACTCTGTTGCCTGGGCTAGAGTGCCGTGGTGTCAGCCTAGCTCACAGCAACCTCAAACTCCTGGGCTCAAGCAATCCTCCTGCCTCAGCCTCCCGAGTAGTTGGGACTACAGGCACAAGCCACTGCGCCCCGCTAATTTTTTCTATTTTTAGTTGTTTGGCTAATTTCTTTCTATTTATAGTAGAGACAGGGTCTCACTCTTGCTCAGGCTGGTCTCGAACTCCTGAGCTCAAGCGATCCTCTCCTCGGCCTCCCAGAGTGCTAGGATTACAGGCTGTGTTAGTTGGAGAGGAAATGAGGACAAAATCAGAGGCACAGGGTCCCCAGGGTGAGTGGCTTGCCCCTCTCAGAAAGTTTTACCTCAGGCCGGCTCTTGCTCTGGCCCTGTGCCTGGGGAAGCTGGCTGGAGGTTGCAGGAGCCTAATGAATAACAAGATTGTTCAGCCATAATTTATATCTTGCTCTTGGCTAGAACTGATACAGCGCCTGTCTGGATAGTTTCCCTTGTCATATAAATAATTTATTTTTGCCACATAGGAATCTCTTATTATACCCTGTGTTTCTTCAAAGTGAACACTGTAAGCAATGAATACCATGTGCTTGATTTAATTGCTGAAAATCTAACTTGTTATGAATTTCACGGTCTCCTTAATGTCAGTTTCTCTCATTTTTATTAACAGACGATCAGAGCTCAACAAAACCCTACAAACTCTAAGTGAGGTAATCATAGCACACCCTGTACCTTGTTTATAATTACTGTTATTATTTGGGGGAAAGCATGGAGTTCTAAATTCCTGGGGAGATAGGTATTCAAGTTCCCCCAAATTTCTTGTGTGAAAAAGTGAATGGACTAGTTCTGTTATTAGAAAAATCAGAACCAGGAGCAATGAGTAGATATTATAAGGAGGTAGATTTTCCTTCATGTAAAACCAAAAATGTCTTAAAATATGAACTCCAGGAGAATGAGCTCCCTTGTGTAGTAGTGACTTCTCTGACACTGGAGGTATCCAAGGCCTGAACAGCTTTGATGATATGTCGGGAATCTGGTAGGATTGTGAATTGGATGATCCCTAGGGGTTCTTGTGGTTCTAAAATTCTATGATTAGCCCTGGGTCGCCTTTTCTGACATTTCCAACTGTGAAAGTAACATATACATATATTTGTGTTTCTTTGTTTCAGACTTATTTTATAGTGTGTGCTACAGCAGAGGCCCAAAGGTCAGTCATTTTTAATACTTTTATAAATATCATTATTTCTCCATTTGTGAGGAATAAAAGTCTTAAGGAGACCTAGTTAAATTACAAATTCAGTAGTTTCCTCTAAAGTAAATACATATTAGTGAAATTTGGGATTTAAATATTTTTACTCTTCTAAACACGATCTCTCTGTCACATCCATCTTCTCATTTCTTCATGAAGCACAGAGGAGTGTGCGGTGTCGGGCCATTTACCTTAGCCCTGATGGCCATCAATATAACCAAGAAATGGTTCACAGTGGTCCAGGCAGGGCGAAGGCCAGACAGAAAAGAAGGAACGTAATATGGAGCTTGGGAGAAGGAGAGGGGGGAGGAAAAGATTGGAAAGAAAAAGAAAAGAAGAAATTAACAAGTACATGCAGGGGTGAATCAGAGATTGTCCAACAATCATCTGGGGTTGTACAGATTATCATTTTAAATTGTGTCCATTGGCTATCTTGGCTGCATAAACTCCGTGGCTTATGGGGCAATAATCTCATTATCTGAACTCTGAGCATTCCGTGAGAGTCAAGTCCTAGAGAATGACAATTTTCACTCATCACACTATTCATTGGTACACATAAGGGCAAGTAGTCCATGAAATTCTATGTTGAACCCATATCCACTATACGTATTTAGTTCATTTCACTTACCTCTTTTTGTTATTTGCAACATTACATTGTTTTCCACCTAAACCAAGGTTAAAGTAGAAACAGAGAGACTGTCTTAAAATCTAAGGTATCTGATAATCTAGATTGAATTGCCAGAGAAATTTTGGATTTAAGAGACCTTGAGGTTCATTTAGGCTGGTATGTGAAAAGGCTCCCATGATGGAATGCAAATGCCTGTAGACACCAAGCCAGTGGCTAGATGGGGTGTGTGGGGGGGATAGGGAAACGACCATAGATGGCAAGGTGCTTGCCTTTGCAATTGAGTAGTTTCACCCCTGCCTGTTCATCATGGGGAGACAAAATGAACCAGTAGCTGTGTGTGGCGAGAGGGTCTCTGGTTTGCAACCTCTGTGAATGTGAACCTCTATTAATGTCTCTTAGTGTCAAGTCCTTTGGATAAAGTTCAGACCACTGTAAATGGGTGTTTACAGTCTTATGGAGTGGCACTGCAAGTTTACAGTGTCACTGTGCCCTTTCCTCACTCTTAAGTCTGCAAAGCAATTACAAATGTACAGGTTTCCGATTTTTAGTAACATTCTGATTACATATATTTCTCTTTACAGCACATTAAATTGTACTTTCACGGTAAAACTGAATAAGACAACAAATGTATGTGCTGTAATTGTTGCTTTGAAAAGAGTAAAGATTCGACCAATGGGTGAGTCATCTCTATCCTTATTGTGGTGTTCATCTTCATGTGACTTTTGATGTGTTATTTTATTAATTGAAAATATAATTAATAAATTTACATATGTTACGGCTTTCTGTTTTGACTCCTTTGTCCTGGAGCAATTTTCAGAGAGCCTTAGGTTATTTTTCCTGCTTTCTAATAAAACTTCAATATATCATATTTGAAAACATGATAAAAGAAACCCTACTGAGAGAGAAAATTCTGTTTGGAGTGTTTGATGGATTGCTACTGGGATATGTCTACTTTTTTTTAAATGACAAATAAACTGTATATATTTATGGTATACAACATGGTATTTTGGTATACATTGTGGAATAGCTAAATTAAGCTATTTAACATATGCATTACCTCACATACTCATCACTTGTTTTGTGGTGAGAACATTTAAAATCTACTCCCTTAGCAATTTTCAAGTATACAATATATTGTTGTTTACTGTAGTTACCATGTTGTACGATCGATCTTTTGAACTTATTCCTCCTGTCTAACTGAAATTTTTTGTCCTTTGGCCAACATCTCCCTAATCCCCCACCCCCTCAGCCCCTGGTAAGCACCATGTCAGTCTCTGTTTCTGTGAGTTCGACTATTTTAGCTCCCACATATGAGTGAGATCATGCAGTATTTGTCTTTCTTTGCCTGGCTTATTCCACTTAACATAATGTCCTCCAAGAGGTTTACTTCTGAATTCCTCTTAGGTGTTGCTGAAGAGTGATTGATACTGCATGCCTATAACCAAAAATTTCACTCAATAAATATTTTTGAGCACCTACTATGTATACAGTATGTGATTGTCAACATAATGGCATCGAATTTATTTTATTGCCTGTTTTAGACAATCGCTCTTTAAAATGCAGCCGGCGTAAGAACTGTAATACTTCATAGGTCTGGGCTTCCACCTTGCCTTATTCTTGACCATGCATTTTCTCCTTCTTTGTCCTTTTGTCTCCTCCAGAACACTGCTGCTGTTCTGACGGGACACCCTGCCCTTCCTCCCCGGAAGACTTGGAAAAGCTGCAGTGGTAGGTGGCAAACATGCTGTTCCTTTTCCTAAAAAAAAAAATAATAATGTTTAATCGCCTTGCTGGCTAAAGAGTTTGGGGATTTCAGTAGTGAAGAAAGGCTTTCGTGCACAGTTTTCTGCTGTATGAAGTTTCCACGTGGGCCATTGCCTTAAGGTTTGCGAACTTGGCTGCACATTAGAATCACCTGGGAGGCAGTAAAAAGATCCTGACTCTCCACAGACTTACCAACTAAATGCTTTGTCATTTTAAAAAATTTCTGCGAGTCTGATAGGCAAAAAATTGTATCTCAGTATTACTTTAATTAGCACTTGTCTTATTAAGACTGAGTCTGTTTTATTGAGACACACACACACACACAAGACTGAGTCTGAATATTTTTTCATCTATTTGGGAGCTATTTTTGTATCTTTTTGTGAATTATGTGTTCATGTTTTTTCCTCGTTTTTTCTAATGGATACTTGATCAATTTTAAGAGGACTTTATATATTGTGGATATTAGCTCTGTAGTGTATGTTGTAAACATTCTCCCAGTTTGTCAGTTGTCTTTTGACATTGTTTATCATGTTTTTGTCATGCAAATTAAAAATTTTTTATGTAGCTAAATTTACCAGTCTTTTCTTCCTTTTCTTTTCTTTTCTTTTTTTTTTTTGAGACAGGGTCTCACTCTATCACCCAGGCCAGAGTACAGTGGCATAATCATACTCACTGCAGCCTTGAACTCCTAGGCTCAAGTAATCCTCTTACCTCAGCCTCCCAAGTAGCTGGGACTACAAGTGTGTGCCACCATGCCCAACTAATTTTTAAAAATATTTTTTTAGAGATAGGGGTCCCATTAAGCTTAACATGCCCTTTTAAGCTAGAAGGTTGAGCCCTATTTGGAGGATAGAATTTCTGGAAGCACTGGGATCAAATCAAAAGACCATTGCCCTTTGAGGCAGCCCCACTGACCCCTGATGGTTGCGAATTCAGAGAGCTGTCAGGAAGACGCAGGACACAGAAAAGAGGGCAGAATGTGCAACTGGCATTTCGCTAGGGCCCTGTCCTTTAACTAGCTGTGTGACCACATTCAAGATTGGACATTTCTAATCAGCTTCCCCGGTGAAGCCAGTGCTGCTGGTTCATAGACCTACTTTGAGTATTGAGGGCCTAGAATGTAGAGTAATGCTGTGGTTCGCAACCCTGGCCACATGTTGGAATCATCTGGGGCATGTTAAAAACATTGATGCCTGCCTCTCACCCTCAGAGATTGGTCTGGGATGCAGCATGGGCTTCTGGTTTTGAAAAACTCCCAGGTGAGATGATTCTAATGTGCAGCCAAGTTTGAGAACCACTGGGCTAGAATTAGAGGATCACTGCAAATCTAATATATTGGTTCTTAAGATTGGCTGTGCATTAGAAATGCCTGGGGTACTTTTAAAATATGCTGATGTGTCAATGTGGCCTTCTGGGGTGCTGGAAATGCTCTATGTTTTCATTTGGGTGGCGATTATATAGGTCTATACATGTATAAAAATTCATCAAGCTCTAACTATAAGATTAGAGATTAGTACACTTTACTATATGTAAGTTACACCTCAGTAAAGAAGCACATTAAAATGAAGACATGCCAGTCGCGGTGGCACACACCTGTAATCCCAGCACTTTGGGAGGCCAGGGTGGGAGAATCTCTTGAGGCCAGGAGTTCAAAACCAGCCTGGTCAACATAGTGAGGCCCCATTCCTATAAAAAATTTAAAAATTAACCAAGTGTGGTGGTTTGGGCCTGTAGTCCCAGCTACTTGGGAGGCTGAGGTGGGAGGATCTCTCGAACCCAGGAATTAGAGGTTGCAATGAGCTATGATTGTGCCACTGCACTCCAGCCTGGGTGGCAGAGTGAAACCCTGTCTCAAAAAAATAATAATAATAATAATACTGCTGCCTGTGCCCACTGCCAGAGATTCCAGGTTAGCTGATTTGGAGTGGGAGTCTAGGCACTGACGCTAAAGTGCTCTAGGGGTTCCTAATGCATGGCTGGCATTGCCTACCACTGCTCTGCTGCTTCCTGTGTACCCCGTGGTAGATGGGGGACCGTGACTAGCATAAGTGACAGGAGGAATATCAGGCAACCTCTTCATGGTTGAGCCTAGTGAATGGGAGCCCATGTCAGGATGTGGCTTCTGTAGGCTCCCAGATACTCTGACGAAAATTTAATTTGCACTTTGTAAAGCACCTTGACCACAACTTGGCCAGATGGGTTGCTATAGCATACGATTTAGGGAATGGAGTGAATTGTCCACAGGAGTAGCAAGAGCTGGAGCCCAAGTCAATGCTTTTGGACTCATGATTTTTCTGACTGTCTGACACCCTGTGTCTTCACTGCTGCCCTGAACCTCAGGGGGTGCCAAGGGCCCAGCCAGATTGGACTAAGATGGCTCTTCTTTTTAGGGATGTGACTTGCCTTAGACCCCTTGATCTAATATTCCTCCCTTCTCTCACCCAAGAGAAACTCTAAGCACACATTCTCATTGGTGTTCTAAGTCTCCATCTAAAACTAGATCCATCAGTGGCTTCAACGATAATTTGTTGTCCCCTCTAGTTGCTTCTCCCCTAAGATCCCCCAACACTGATGGATCTTTTGCCAGATAGTAGGTGAGTTCTTCTCAACCTTTGATGCCCGTGAAAATCACCAGGGAGTTTAGAAAATACACATGCCTGGGAATCCCACACCCCATCCCAAGACCAACTGAATGAGACACTGAGGAATAGACTATAGAAATCTATATAAAGTATATATTTTAACAAGTTGTCTGGGTAGTTCTCATGCACAGCCAAGGTTAAGAACCACTGAGCTAAAGCAACGTTGAGGACATAGTTGATGTACAAGCTGAGGAATACCACTTTGGCCCCAGCTTGATTTACTTTTTCATTCAACCAACATTTCTTGGTCACTTACTATATGCCAGTTACCATTGTGCCAGGCTATAGCAGTAGAAAGTTGATTAAGACAGATTCCTAGTGTATGGAAACCAGTTTGGTCATGGAGCATTTAACAGCTCCCCTCCCACAGGAGCACAGAGAACATCCCATGGATTGACTGATACATGGTAAGGCATGGAGCCCAGAGCAATGGTGAACTGGTGAACCTGAAGTGGGGATTCATAGGCGAGCATCCCTCCTCGCTAATTCCTCTCCCAGGAAGTAGGTGGTGGGAGTGGACAGGGGCAGGGGACCAGTGGCAGGTGCACAGACAGTGTGAAATGGCAGAGGCAGGAAGTGGCAGGACCCTGATTTAACCCCATCAATAACCACAGCAGCTTGGCAGTGTCTCACACGCATCTCTCTGGTTCATTCCTTCAGTGATCTACAGGATCCTGTTGTCTGTCCTGCTGACCATCAACATGGCCTGCCATTTTCTCCTTCCAGAGAATCCATCCCAGTTGTGCCTCAGCCCACTGTTCTTCCCCAGGTCCCCAATGCCTTCTCTTTGGCTGAGCCCTTAGATCACCCACCTGTGACCCACAAGGCTCCCTCTCCAGCAAGGGAGATTGACCCTCCTTCTCCCCAGCCTTCAGCTCCCGTAGCTTCCAGCAATGCCATTGATGTGCACCCCCAGTTTGGAACTGTCTCTTCCCCTACGCCCCAAACCCATCCTTTGCACACTCCGCTGTCTGCGAAGGCCTCACTTTCCTCTCCCACCACGATGGCCCCTGCGAATGTGACCACCAGCGCACCTCTTGGCACAACAGGTAAATATGAGTTTATGGAATTTTGGCTACTTGAACTGCAGCTGCCAGCCTGCAAATCAAGACATCTGTGATAAGGCCACATGGCTCTTTTTTTTAAAAATGATGTTTGCTTGATTTCTAGAACTTTCCTTTAGGCATTCATAGAACATAGCTGTGGCTATGTGAGTTTAATTGTTTTGACCAACATGGCAGATAAATAGCTCTAAGCGGCAAGCACAGATGTGATTTTATTGAGATGGTTATTTCATAGGTTTCTTTCTCCTACCAAAGGTTGTCAGGCCACTGTTTTCAACATTCTGAAGAGAAAACTTTTCATCTATTAAACACAGTATCTCCATTTAGACAGAAAGCAAAAGAAAAAATTGGTGTTCTTGAAAATCAGTCAGTTATAGAGTGCTGGAGCTGCAGCTGAGCCAGGGTAGCCATGGGAGGGGACACACATTTGAAAGACCTAGGCTTGTGTCTTCATGAGCCCTCACAGGCAGCATGATCTGGGGACAAGCCACTTGGCTCCTGCTGATTCAGCCTGTTCCACGTAAAGATTGAAATAAAAACACTAACTGCACTAGGTTGAGAACAAAGGTATACGAGAGAGTGCCATGGAAACCACAAAGGGCTCCCAGCCCCGAAGTAGGCTTAGCGGGACAGAGATAAAGGGAAGAGGAAAAGAGGCAGAGAGACATCTGGATACTCTGGAGTTTCAAGGCCATGTGTAAGAAGCAGGTCTTCCTCGAGAATTTGGGCGGTGGGAAGCAAAACCAATTTTTTTTTTGGTGACATTAGATTGGAGCTCAAGTTGTGGTCCCCACCTCCTCTGCCATGGTGCCAGCATCCCCAGGAGATTTGGAGCTTCTGCCAAATGTCTTGCTACTTCTTCGAATTTGCACTGCTCTCTCTTCAATAATTTTTTTTACAAATATAAATATTTCTGGCCAAATTGAAGTTCATGAGGCTGGGCCTAAGATGCCATTGACCCTTAGAATCAACCTCATAATAGGCTACGCAAAAAACCCAGCAAGGTGGCCTCTGGCACCTGGATTTCCACTCCTGGGACAACAGAAGCAAAGTGACATATGCATAAAAGATGCAGATTGGGGTGTTACCTGGTAGCTAAAAAGTAGATAAAACTTAAGTATTGCAGAAGAGAGGAATGCTTAAATAAGATGGGCTGCCTCAACACAATGACTGTTATGCAACCATGTAAGTCATTAGAACAGCTATCCAGAAACCTGGGGCCATTTTTCAAGTCTTGATGTGAAGTCAAGATAGCCCGCAACAAATAGTTTGCACAGCATGTTTAGAACGGTGTAAATATACATGGGTAAGATTAGAAGGGAATATGCAAAATAAGAACTAGGATGTTAGGTGGTGAAAATAAGAGTTGTTTGTTGTTAAAGACAGGTTTGTATCATTGTTTCCCAATTAAAAACACTATTACAAGTCAGACTCACAGGTGTTAGTCCAGCTTCCCATCTCACAATAATCTCTTTTTCTCCAAAGAGCTTCTAGTGATCCACGTAAAATCCTGTACACATGATATAAGTTACATTCAAGTGTACTTTTGCTTACATGAATATACACTATATACACGGATGTGCTTTTACATTTTTTAGTTAGATTTATTGAAGTATAATTTATATACAGTAAGATTTATCCAGTTTTTTGGATAAATGAAATTTTTACAGTTCTATGCAGTTGAATAAACACCCACTGTCCTGTATCCACCATCATAATCAAGATATATAACTTCTACTACCCCAAAGTTCCCTCGTGTCCCTTTGAAGTCAACACCTACCTCCTACCCCTCACCCCGGCCACTACTGATGTATTTTATTTCCCTATAGTTTTGACTTTTCTAGAACTTCATATGAAAAGAATCACACAGTATGTGGCCTTTTGAGTTTGGCTTCTTTCACTTAGCATAGTGTATTGGAAAATTGGAGATCCATCCATGTTGCATGTTTTGGTCATTAATGCCTTTTTATCACTGAATAATATCTTACTATATGGACGTACCACAGTTTGTTTATCCATTCTCCAGTTGATAGACATTTGAGTTGTTTCTGGTTTAGGACTATTATGAACAAGACCACTCTAAACATTCATAAACAAGTCTTCTTAGGCCGGGTGTGGTGGCTCACGCCTGTAATCCTAGCACTCTGGGAGGC
>VBSM01003185.1:6026551-6046705 GCA_008086735.1 Cheirogaleus medius
AAAAAAAAAAAACAAGTCTTCTGAAGACATATATTTTCATTTCTCTGGGGCAAATGCCTAGGAGTGAGTTTGTCAGATCACAGGGTCTGTGTATGTTTATCTTTATTAATGACATTTCCATTGTGTGTTCATAAAATGATTTGGCTCTTTGATATAGACATTGTCGACACCAGCAGTATTTATGATCTTGAGAACCAAGTGTCCCAGATGGAGAAGTCTCTGTCCTTAGGGAGCTTGGAGCCTAACCTTGCGGGAGAAATGATAAACCAAGTCAGCAGACTTCTTCGTTCCCCACCTGCCGTGCTGGCCCCTGTGGCTCAAAGGTACGACTTGGCAAACTGAAGTGGTGGTGAGAGGGGACCCTCGAATGATGAAGATGCTGCTTACATGATTAATTATCACCCAATATTTTTCTCCCAAGTACTAGGCTCATAATGATTTCTTAAGTTGCTATTCTCTGTTCTGCTTAGGATGGGGAGACAAAGTAGGACTGCTAAATTTAAACTGCCAACCTGTCTTTACAGATTGCTAAAAGTAGTGGATGACATTGGCTTACAGCTGAATTTTTCAAACAAGACCATAAGTCTAACCTCCCCTTCTTTGGCTCTGGCCGTGATCAGAGTGAATGCCAGTAATTTTCACACAACTACCTTTGCAGCTCAAGACCCTACAAATCTTCAGGTATGTTGTAATTGATTGTGGAAAAAACCTTTTTCCTGGGTATGACTGTAGTCTCTGCTGTACTTCACGATTCAGGCAATTCCTGCTTATAGTCACGGGTGATATTTAAAATATTTATCATCTAGAAGAGTGATACACTACAGTATTAAAGATGTTGGTCTTGGCGGGAGCAGGACTCCGTAGATTGCTGTTGCACCCCATGTTAACCTTTTAGCAAGTGGATTATGAAAGTTTGGGGTGGGAGGTGTCTAGGGGAGGGTCTTGGGCAGTTGGGAGAAGTGGGCAAGGGCATCACCTACTTATCAACCGACTTCAATATTGTGACAAGTATTACAAGTACACAGTTGTATATGGTGATGCTATCATCCTGCTTCTAGTGTTTTCTTTCCACCTGTTAGAGGGATTGAAGTCTGGTGACATCCAAGTAAAACCAACTCTTGCTTTACTTTTTGTAAAATCTTCCCTTTACAAGAATATGGTTATATGAAGACTTTACCGTAACCGGTCGCCAACTTGGTGTGTCAGCTGCTGTGGTCTCCTTGGGGTCTGCAGTCATCTTGCACTTTTTGACTATTTCTGTATAGCCTTAAAATGTTCCCTTTCCTGCCTGGAGGCCTCATCTCATTATTACACATCTTCTTTTTAATTTAGTAGCAGCCAGAGAAACGGAAATAGAAGCCCCTTTATGTTGAGATAGCACAGATCACATCCTTACAGGACCTTCCGTCTTAATTAGTTGTGTTTTCCATCTCATTATACAAGCTCCAGACGTTTTTATTATCTTTCCCCTGATTTTCAGGTTTCTCTGGAAACCCACGCTCCTGAGAACAGCATTGGTGTTATTACTCTTCCTTCATCGCTGATGAGTAATTTACCAGCTAATGATGTGGAGCTGGCTTCCAGGGTTCAGTTCAACTTTTTTGAAACGCCTGCTCTGTTTCAGGTAAAGTTGCTGCTCACTGCTTTTCGTTTGGGTTTTATTTGGAGGTAGGGGAATTTTATTTCTTTTAATCTTCAAATATTCTTAAGCCGTAAGTCAAATGAATTGCCGAAACACTGCAGTTCGTTTTTAAACACAGCCTAATGATGCTGTTGGTGATAAGTAACTGATACGTATGTAGTATTTACCAATTGCCAAGCACCATCCTAAGCACTTACAAGCGTTAACTCTAGTCCTCTCAACAACCCTATGAGGGAAGAACTATGACCCCATTTTACAGATGAGGCAATAGAGGCACAGAGAGGTTAAGTGGCTTGCTTGGGGACACACAGCTTAAATATCTTAATGTTATGTTCCCTTTAAAGATTCATGAGATCCTGTTGTGTCCGTCTATGCAATTTAACTCGGTATTTAGAGCATTGCATAGTGGAACAAGCACTGCTTCTCACTGTGGTCCCTTGTGAAAGTCACTTTACCCCCTGACCCTCAATTTCTGACCCATGTTGTAAAATAAACAATGTGGACTAGCATCTCCTTTAGCTCTAAACTCTCTGATGATGTCTCATTTTCTCTTGCTGATTCTTTGGTGTCCTAGGACCCTTCCCTGGAGAACCTCTCTCTGATCAGCTATGTCATATCATCAAGTGTTGCGAACCTAACCATCAAGAACTTGACAAGAAACGTGACAGTCACATTAAAGCACATCAGCCCAAGCCAGGTGGGGAGAGGGCTGTCCGGCCTATTCATTGACCAGGTCACCTTGTACAAACTATGCCTATAAGATGTGGCCTGAAAAAGGCAGAGCCGTGAGAAAAAACCTGCAACTCAATTGGAGTATATGTAAGACTAGAATCACTCGGTCACTCCGCTGGGTTTTTTTTTTTTTTTTTTTTTTAGAGACGGGGTCTCGCTCTTGGTCAGGCTGGTTTCGAACTCCTGACCTTGAGCTATCCACCCGCCTCGGCCTCCCAGAGTGCTAGGATTACAGGCGTGAGCCACCGCGCCCGGCCCTCCGCTGGGTTTTAACATGCTTAATAATTGACCACCTAATTTCCAAGAAGAATTGGTGCAAAAGCAAGCTCTTATTAACTGCTGAATTTCAGTGCGTGTAGATCTTTGGTTGCAGGCCTAATTCCCACCTCCAAAGAGACAACATCTCTCAGCTCAGCTCACATTGAGCAAAACCAATGACCTTGCTACTTACAGTGTGGTCTGCAGACCTGTAGCTAGAAATGCAAACTCTCAGTCCCCAGCCCAGACCCACTGAGCCTGAATGTGCATTTTAACAAGGCCCCAAGGTGATTCCTATGCCCGACTGATGAGTTTAAGAAGTGCTGACCTGTATAGGGCTCACTTGCTCCTAGGGACCATATAAAATAAGAACTTTCCAAAAATCAAGCCCAAGATTCTGAAATTAAAAATACCATAGTTTTTTTTTTTTCCAATCGCTTTTTAGTTTTTTCAGTTCAGCAAATTAATTATTTGTGATTTTATCTTTCTACTGCAGGATGACTTAACAGTGAAATGTGTATTTTGGGACTTGGGCAGAAACGGTAGGTTCCACTCATAACCTTTTCAAAGCCTTGAGCGGGTGACTGAGGGAGAGTGAGGAGTCATTGGTGTTGTTCCTTGCTGACAGATGTTCTTCCCAATGCCAACAGGGGGCGCAGGAGGCTGGTCATCCGATGGCTGCTCCATCAAAGACAGGAAGCTGAATGAAACCGACTGCACCTGCAGCCACCTTACGAGCTTTGGCGTTCTATTGGTAATGTGCCTGTGCTACGTGGCCTTCGATTCTGGCATCCCACTCGAATGTCTAATTGATGGATGACTTTGATAGATGAGCAGATATGATATTGTGGCAGAGCTATACACCAATGAGATTACTTTTCTAATCAGCAAATGCACCCTTGAACATGGAATACAAGTATTTTTTCACATTCTCTTCTTACCTTTACATTTTCCTCTTTTAAATAGCTAAGAGGATTAAGGAATTCAGATTAGAATGAGTAATAAAAATAGTTTCGTTTGCAATACACTTTCAAATTTTTACAAAACACTCTGACATCAATGATCTTATTTAATCTTCCCAACAGTCCTGCCAGTTAGGCAGAAAGGGGTGTTGTTACTGTCATTTTATTGAAATCAGAATTAAGACTCATTTGCTAGGTAATTGCCCACAGTCATAGAACTAAGAACTATAAGAGCCAGGAGCCAAATTCCAGTCTTAGGCTCCTAGTCCAGTGTTTTTCCAGGGCACTAGAATGCAGTGATCAAGTATGTGGCTTTGGATTCAGCCAGACCTGAATTTTAATCCTAGCTTCTCCACTTCCTAGCTGTGTGACCTTGGGCAAGTTATTTAACCTCTCTGGGGCTCAGTTTCCTGATCTTTATATGATATGATAATAGTTGTGCCTACCTCATAGTCTTGTTGAACAAACTATGAATGGATAGCTAGAACACTCAATAAATGTAAATCATAACTCTTTTATTTATTTAGAAATATTTGATTATTGCTGAGCACAGTGGTGAGCACCTGTCTCTCAGCTTCTCATGAGGCTGAGACAGGAGGATCGCTTGAACCCGGGAGTTCTGCGCTATAGTGCACTATGCTGATCATGTGTCTGCACTAAGTTTGGCATCAGTATGGTGACCTCCTTTGGGTGGGGGGCCTCCAGGTTGCCTAAGGAGGGGTGAACCAGCCCGGGTTGGAAATGGAGCAGGTCAAAACTGCTGTGCTGATCAGTAGTGGGATTGTGCCTGTGAATAGCCACTATACTACAGCCTGGACAACATAGCAGGACCCCATCACTTAAGGAAAAAAAAAGAAATATTTGATTATTGAAAGCAATATTTTATTTTCCAGGACCTATCTCGGACTTCCATACTGCCTGCTGAAATGATGGCTCTGACGTTTATCACGTATATTGGTTGTGGGCTTTCATCAATTTTTCTGTCAGTTACTCTTGTAACCTACATAGCCTTTGAGTGAGTATTCACAACTGAAAATTTGGATTCTAGGACCCAGTGCTCACCTCCATTGCCAACATTTGTTAATTAAGCCTTTTCCTTGGCCTGCCTTATCCTGTACATCCACCTAGTGGAGCACCTATGTGTAAACTTTGTGGGACTTTTTGGTTTATATGCTTGTTTCCTTCCACTAGTCTGTGAGCTCACCCAGGGCAGGGGTTGTGCCATAATCATGTTTGAATCATTCAGAATGATGCCTGCTACCTAGCAGACATTAAGTGTGAAATGAAAAATGGATACAGATGCCAAAATCTAAGAATTTACAATCTGAAAAAAATACTTGGTGAGTGTAGCTTTGTAGCAAGAATGACATTCCAAATAACTACATCTTCTTCTTGGCTTACCAGAAGGGTCCCTCCCTTTGGTCACTTTTTCAGGAGAATCCCAGCAAATTCTATTGGAAAAGAAGAACATAGGCATTTTTATTACATTATCTAAATGAAACAATGTGTAGGTTTTGGGATTTAGATTTTGGACACTGATCAGGAAATGTACAAATTTATTTTCAGTGCCAAACTTAGGGTCCAGCTGTGACTACAGATCTTCTAGTGGAGCTTTGGAAATATTATTAGTGAGACTAAATTACCATAAGGCCAGCCATTACTCAGAATGATTTCACCAGATCTAATTTTGCACACATAAACATGTACATGTCATCAATTAGCTGTATTTTCCTATGCCATTACATTTAGCTATAGTTTAAACTTTTCTTTCCATGATCTCATTTTAATTAATAACATATGATAATATGGGAATCTGGGTATATTTTGAAGATCTGAACACAGAAGCCTATTATATGAGAAGCAGCAGCAATGCTTCTAGAAGTTTGGGAGAAATGGGGTGGGTGCTCAGTAGCATCTACTACAAACTATTTAAAAGTATGGGTCAACAGTCAGCATGTAAGAAGTCCCACCGAAATGTAGGCACAAGTTTTCCATATAGTTATCACAGATGATTCTGTTTAGATTTTTCCTTTGTTATTGTTGGTTTTAACCACCCCCCACACATACACACTAAAAGAGAAGAAATCTATGTATACAGATGTTTACCAAAGAATAAAAATAAATTGCTAAATCTCAGAGACAGCTTGACAAATATGCTTCTATAAGGGTTGGCAGAATGTAATGCTAATTCTTTTCTTGTTCTTTCCTCTTAGGAAGATCCGGAGGGATTACCCTTCCAAAATCCTCATCCAGCTGTGTGCTGCGCTGCTCCTGCTAAACCTGGTCTTCCTCCTGGACTCGTGGATTGCTCTTTATAAGACACGAGGCCTCTGCATCTCAGTGGCTGTATTTCTTCATTATTTTCTCTTGGTCTCATTCACATGGATGGGCCTGGAAGCATTCCATATGTACCTGGCCCTTGTCAAAGTTTTTAATACATACATCCGAAAATACATCCTTAAATTCTGCGTTGTCGGGTGGGGTACGTATAAGATTGCTTGTGCACTGCCTGGACTTTCTCTACATTTTCTCCAGTGTTTTGATTTTAAATCAGGTAGAGTCAATGATGACGCAGATCACATTTGGCAAGTTTCTAAAACAGCTTTATCCTCTTACATGTGCATTGCCCAAAGAGCAACTCTGTCAGGTCTCTTTCTAGAACACCTGTATGTTTCCTCTGGAATTGTCAGGAATGGAAAACTCTTTGAGGTTGGACCATGAATCCTCTTTGTAGCTCCAGGAACTAGAATTGGGACTGGTACAGAAGGTGCTCAATAAATTAGAAAAGTTAGCTTGGTGGTAGTGAGGCCAAACTCTCCATCCCTTAGCTCCAAGCTAGTGTCACTCTCTTTTGTACCTCCAAGATAGCAGATCCATCACACGTGTGACTGTATTCTCAGCAGGGCAGAGTGAGAGGATGTACGTATAAAGCCTGATGGAACTGCATCATTATACTGGTGTGATATTTTAGATTCTGTAACCTGTTGGTGGTGGGTCACAAAGGCTTAGATTCTCCAAAGATCTTGAAGGTTCTTCATTCAACTTCCCACCCAATATAGGAGCCTCCTCAACTTGACCTGACTTATCCTTGACTAAACATAACCTAACGTCTACTTGAACACTTCTGTTACTGGGGAGCTCATTACCTTATAAGGCAGCCAATAACCATTTCTCAAGCTCTATAGTTCTGTTTTTCCATTAAGTTCAGTCGGCTCCCTGGTGGCGCTTACCGGTGGTCTTGGTTTTTCTCTCTCAGGCAGAAAACAATAACTCTCTTCTGGCAGAGAGTCCTTTAGATAATCCACACGTAACACATAACATTATGTGCAATGCCCTACTTTTCAGTGTATTTTCACACAAGGAACCCCATTAAAGACAAGCCAGTGGGGGTAGCAAAGCAGTTATTGTGACTCCAGGTGAAGAAACTGGCTCTAAGTGACGATGTGATTCAACCCCAATTTACAAAGCTAGAAACGAGCAGAGCCTGGCTTTCCAATTCCTTCTGCATGTCCCTTCTACTGTGTGACAGCCACCATCACCCCACCAGACTCTCTCCTCTTCTTCAGGCTAAATATTCCCTACAGAACAGGTTTGCAAACACCTTACCACCTTTGTCACCCTGCCTATCGTTATATCTTGGTGAAGAACAACAGAGTGACACCTTTCTCCCCCTCATCCCAGAAAGAGAATTCACTGCTCCGAATAGTGGACACAGATTCTGTCTTCGTTAGAGAAGGCTGAAAGGTCAGATTCTTCTGTCAAGAACAAGCTCCTCCACCCCCAATATTTTATTTTTAGAAAAGTGTCTCACATGGGGAACTAGCATAGGTCAGTGTCACCAGCAGGTACAAATACAAAGGAATTAAATGAAATATTGCATTCGATTGGACCAGGCACCACAATGGTCTGTGCAAAGGAATTGTTTTTCTATTTACCAGAGCATTGAGATTGCATCTCAGGCTGGTCTACGTGCACAGAACGTGAGCTGGTGGCATGGGGCAGGTGGGTGACAGTGGCAGGGTGAGAAGGGCTCCTTCCCAGCCAAAAGGCATTTTAAACTGAGAGGAGCCTTCTCATTGTGCCTCTTAGTGGAAGTGGCCCTTGAGAGAGCCAGCATAGTGGCAGTCACCACCCCCAAGTCAGCCAAGACAGGATCCTCAGTCCATCAATGTGTTACAAATAATCGATTAAGGGCTTTTGGTTTCATAATGAATGATTTGCCAGGAGTTGCTGACTTTTAATTTACGTTCCAGATGTGTCTAAGTTAAGGGTGACGCTAGCTGCCGTAACAGGCCTTGAAATCTCAGTAGGTCATTTCTTGCTCGTGTACAGTGAAGTTAGTGGGGATGGAGGAGTCTCTGGTCTTGCAGTTATTCAGGGATCCAAGCTAATGAAGACGCCGCCTCAAGACAGGGCAGGCGTCCTCAAACTACGGCCCGTGGGCCACATGCAGGTGTTTTTGCCCGTTTGTTTTTTTACTTCAAAATAAGATATGTGCAGTGTGCATAGGAATTTGTTCATAGTTTTTTTTAAAACTATAGTCCAGCCCTCCAACAGTCTGAGGGACAGTGAACTGGCCCCCAGTTTAAAAAGTTTGAGGACCCCTGAGACAGGGCTTCCAGGATTGCCCTGAGTTTGAGGGGAAAGAGAGAGTAGAGGGTCTCACAGGTTTCCATGGGGCAGGCCTAGAGGCGGAGCAAATCACTTCTGCCTGTATCCCATTGGCCAGAACTTAATCCTGTGGCCACACAGGGCAGTTGGGCGTGTCCAGCCATGTGCCAAAAAAGAAAAGAAACCAGTCTGGTGAACAGCTAGCTAGTGTCTGCCACAAGAAGTAAATAGAATGTGCTCTCTAGTCTCTCTTCTCATCACCTTTGGTTATTTGAACTCCATGTGACCAATGTTTCCCATCCTCCAGGGGTACCAGCTGTGGTTGTGACCATCGTCCTGACTATATCCCCAGATAACTATGGGCTTGGATCCTATGGGAAATTCCCCAATGGCTCACCAGACGACTTGTGAGTACAAAGGTCCCAAAGGGAGGTTAAG
This sequence comes from Cheirogaleus medius, assembly GCA_008086735.1. NCBI lineage: Eukaryota > Metazoa > Chordata > Mammalia > Primates > Cheirogaleidae > Cheirogaleus > Cheirogaleus medius. The sequence goes on from VBSM01003185.1 coordinate 6,035,195, forward strand.
TGAACTGGAAAATGGAATTCTCCACCAAGAAAGTGGAGAATCTGATGAGCATATTGACTTCTGCTCTTATACTGATAAAATCCAGCGATGTTTAACAGCAGCCTCACGGTCGTATGTAACGAGATAAGCTAGTTGGAAATGCCATGCTACTATTTAGGTAACAGGAGAATCTATTTTGAAAAAACATGAATTCGGAGGAACTATTTTGAAAATAATTTCATTAGCCTCTGATAAAAGTGACATCCAGTTACATTTATTAATAAAGACTCATGGAATAGAGTTACTAAGGTTTATAGGGGTAAAATCCTGAATGTTTAAAAAGTAGTCTATTTTTAAAATCCTTTTAATCACCAAGTATCCTAAAATAGACTTAAGATTCTTTTCCCTACAACCTATAAATGGTTGTAGAGAATAGCAGTTTTATAATTTTTTTCCCTTGTAGAAAATGTTTCAGTAAAATGTTATAGATTCGTTGTTATCATTTTGAACTCTAGTTTGTCATTGTAATCTGTTTTCCCCTGTTTCCCCCCCAAATTCCAGTTGCTGGATCAACAACAATGCAGTATTCTATATTACAGTTGTGGGATACTTCTGTGTGATATTTTTGCTGAACATCAGCATGTTCATTGTGGTCCTGGTTCAGCTCTGTCGAATTAAAAAGAAGAAGCAACTGGGAGCCCAGCGGAAAACCAGTATTCAAGACCTCAGGAGTATCGCTGGCCTTACATTTTTACTGGGAATAACTTGGGGCTTTGCCTTCTTTGCCTGGGGACCAGTTAACGTCACTTTCATGTATCTCTTCACCATCTTTAACACCTTACAAGGTAAGCTCTACAGCATTAAATACATTCACAAACTGAATGATCCTAGTTGAATATAAAAATGTGGCTACTAAAAGAGAACAGGCATACCTCAAAGATATTACAGGTTTGGTTCCAGACCATGACAGTAAAGCAAATATTGCAATTGAAGCGAGTCACACAAATGTTTTGGTTTCCCAGTGCATATAAAAGTTTTGTTTACACTACACTGCAGTCAGTCAGGTATATAATAGCATTATGTCTAAAACATATGTATATATACCTTAATTTAAAAATACTTTATTGCTGAAAACTGCCGACACAGAGATACGAAGTGAGCCCATGCTGATGAAACAATGGCACTAACAGGTTTGTTGCTACAAACCTTCAATTTGTAAAAAATGCATTATCTGCAAAGCACAATAAAACGAGATATGCCTGTATACGCAAAGTAGCTTATTTAGTGGTATCAACTGAAGAATCACAAGGTTCGTATATTTGGGGAGAAGAGCTTTATTTCTTATAACAGGTTGCAGCCTGTAGGTTGGCCATCCCACAGGCTGAGAAGCATAGCCTCTGGCAGAAACCTAAAGCAGGCACTTCAAGGGAGGGAAAGGTGGGACAGAAATTTATGCCAATGGATTGGCTAAGTATACATATTTAACAGGTTACAGGAGGGGCTATGAATATTCATGATGGGGACATGCATATGCATAGTAAGCAAACATGCATGTTAAGTGCATCCCATGTTCCCTTTGGGGTGGAGGCCTAACATTTAAATACATTACAAATGGGGCTCTACACGTCATTAGGTGAAATGGAGGGCACAGAGGCATCCGGTGCTCAGCCTCTGTCAGCCAGCCAGAACAGGTCCATGGTCGGTGGTCTCTTATCAGGAAGGAACACTGGTCAGCTCAAAAAAGGAGGGGAGCCTGGCAGGCAATTGGTTGAAATCAGCAGTGGAGCAAGTCTTTCGAAAGGGCTGGTTTTGGTTTAACTTTTAGGAAAGAAAGAAAGATTAATGGTGGTTAGTGAGGAAGCGGGTACAATGAGGCATGTCCAACCTTCCTTCCTATCATGGCTGGGAACTCGGTTTTTAAGGCTTCTCTGGGGGGCCCCTTGGCCAAGAGAAGGTCCATTCAGTCAGTTAGGAGGGTTAGGATTTTATTTTTATTTCTCAGTGGCTTAAGATATTTTCATTGAAAAACAGAAATTTATCATTGAGAAAGGGTGCTTTGAGATCCTTAGAAGAAAGGCATTCACTAAATTCAAGAAATGGTGCTTTTTTTCTCCTTATCCATCATTATCTCCTGGAGAAGCCATACTGAAGAGAACTTGCAAGGAACTATTTCTGAAAGAGCCATTTACTCTTCCTTCACTTGGTTCCTTTTAAACAAAACAAAACAAGTTTTTATTTAAGTAGAACATGCATACAAAAAAGCGCACATTCGATGCGCACCATCTGGGGGATGGACACGCTTGAAGCTCTGACTCCTGGGGGGATAAGGGGGAGAAGGCAACACATGTAACCTAAACATTTGTACCCCTATAATGTGCTGAAATAATTTTTAAAAAAGCACACATACCATAAATGTCCCTGTGTGGGCTCACCACCCTGACCTCCTAGGTCAGGGTTTGGTTTGAAGGTAAAGATAAATGAGAAGGCAATAGACAGACCCCAGTGGCTGGGACACACAGCAGGAGAGGGGCAGGCTCTGCCTGTTGTCCTCTACTTTGGAGCTTCCCATTGCTTAATGAAGCCCAGTCACTTTGGAACCCTTACAGTTGCATTCTTTAGAAAAGCAAATTACTAATTCTTTTAGAGCAGTGTTATGAAAGACTTGTCAGCTGTTAGTTTTTAATGGAAGTTCTTTGGCATTAAAAGCCCATCTGGCAAATAGGTTTACATTACAATAACAATAATTCACTGTCCCTTGGCTTCCTTTTATTCCAGATCCTCCGTTGGGATGCCTTTTAATTGCTTTCTCATCTGCCTGTTTTAGCTCCCACAGTGTCCTCCTGTAGTTCTATCAGGCAATAGATTTTTTTTTTGGTTTTCAAAGAAATCCCAACCTGAGGTTAAATTCAAATGGCTGATTTGGGCATTGGTTCTCAAATAAAGAAGCAGATATGCTTGTTTGGTTATATACAGTTATTAATTTTTACCTACAATATACCAGTTCCTGAATTGGTATATCCAGGTGTTGCACTACATGATATTAAATACAAATCCCCCCAAAATAAGCAAATCATTTATAAGAGTTTGAAGAAAAGTTTTATTTGATAACAATGCCATACTAAAAGTAATAGACATTATAAAAGAAAAATATATATGCCCACATCACACTATTCATTAACATGAAAGCAAAGTACCTACTCTTAGAACATGTTTCATGTGGAAACCACATCTGCCTCTTTTGCTTCATTTCCCCAGAATATCTTTTCACTGGAATATAAACAGATAGAAAGAATTTATTGCTTCATCTATAAAAGGGAGCTAATCCTAATTCACAGGGTTTGGGGATTGATTACAGTAGAGATACGTATAGGTTCTGATTCTGGCCTCTCTCATACATGCTGTTTCTCTCCTTATGCAATCAAGGGTAGCCTCCCAGGGTGGTAAATGAGCAGAAGTATGCAATATTCAGACATTAGTCTTGAGCGTGGGCACATGTATCCTTCTGGAAGCCAACCTGGCATTTTTAAATGAAGGTTTTAAAGTAGATAGTAGAGAGCTCAGAATTCATCCATTCATTCAGCAGATATTTATTGGCAGCGATGGGGCTGCGTGGGAAGCCCTGGCCTGGAAAACTGGGCACCCAGGTGGGCAGGAGGCGGGGAGCCTGAGGGCCCCTTCAAGTCTTCAGCTTGCTCTCCATGCCAGGAGAATTTCCTTGGGCAGGTCAGAGAGCGGTGGGCAGGTGGATGAGTACACTGCTGTAGCACCCCAGGCTGAAGGGGAGAGGGTAAGGCCCCTGGTGGATTGGGGAGGAAGAGAGAGGGAATGGAGACGCGTGGAGGAGATGGCATTTGACAGAACTTGAAAATGGATTATACATATGAAGAGAGCAAGGGATGGGAGCCCAGGTCCGTGCTGGGATCCTGAGTGGATGGCTTGTTCCAAGATGGGGAAGGCCAGGGATAGGATGTGAGAGGAGACGTGTGAATAGGATATGTGAATTTAATTTTGGAAATGTGAAGTTATCATTCCTTTTATAAAGTGTTCTTTACCTTGCAAACATTAAAAAAGGCGTCCCCCGATGCCTTTCATTAGCAAGCTTTCTTAGGACTGTGGACATTTTATTCAATTTGCAAAATTCCACATTACCCACAGACTCCAAAGATTTTATCTTTTGTTCAAAGTAAGCTTATGACATTCAGGTCTTAGTTTGGAATTCGTTGTATTATAGCTTTTTTTTTTTTCCCTCTCTTTAGGATTTTTTATATTCATCTTTTACTGTGTAGCAAAAGAAAATGTCAGGAAGCAATGGAGGCGGTATCTTTGTTGTGGGAAGTTACGGCTGGCTGAAAATTCTGGTAAAGATTTACCTTACTTTTTCTCCTCTTCTTAAAATCTTGAGGAAAAGATCTATAAATTAAGATCCAAAACAATCATTGCCAAAAGGCCATCTGATCTGGAAATCGGAGAATGGGACCTGCTCAACAGAAAATACTGATTATGAACATTAGGGGAAAAAAACCTAGTGAATTAAAAAATAATTATTCATAAAGCTGGGTACAGTGGTGTGTGCCTATAGTCCCAGCTACTTGGGAGGCTGAGGCAGGAGGATCACTTGAGCCCAGGAGTTCAAGTCTAGCCTGGGCAACATATCGAGGCCCTGTCTCTAAAAAAATAAAATAAAAAGAAATAATTATTCATATCTGGGAATTCTGTGAGCAATAGAATTAATGGGCTTGCTACTTCCTCAATGAAGCAATGGTGAAATTTATTTTCTATTGAGTTCATGTTTTTCATTTCCCCAAGTAATTTTTAATATTTACCTTGATAATTTTTTAAGTCTCAACTCAATCCTATCTCCACAGGTTCTGGTTGTCAGTTGCTTTATTTGTTAGCAAGCCAAACTTTGTATATAAGCCTTAGTATATATTTGGTTATTTGGTTATAACATATATTTGGTTATTTTGAAGTTATTTTCACATATGCCCTGTTGGGTAGTAAATAGCTCATTTTTAAGAAAATAAGAAAAATGAAGTACTGTTTGGAAAGCTAGATTCCTTTTGCATGAGTTACCACCTTTGCAGTATCTGGGAGGCATAGGAGTCTATACTGAGAAAATGGCAGTACATATACTTCAATCATTTCCATAGATTTAGGAACCTTTAGTCTTCGCAACACAGTTGATTTGTGTTCTTGTTAAGACAGTATGAGGCCCTGAATTACTACCTAATTCAGTAGATATTTATAGACACAATCAAATTAGCTTGGCCTTTACATTAGGAGAATTTAGGTTACTTTTAACCAGGCAGTCATTTGAAGGGCAAATGTATGTAATCTAAATGAAAATACATTTTATCACACCAACTTATGAAATGTGTGACTTCTCTGTAAGATCTTGAAGTGAGAAATCAGTTGCTAGGACTTGTTACACTGTGATCTGTCTCTTGCATTTGAGCTTCAACATACTGCCCTGTTTTTCTGTAATGCTTATTCTGCTGTAGACTGGAGTAAAACTGCTACTAATGGTTTAAAGAAGCAGACTGTAAACCAAGGAGTGTCCAGCTCTTCAAATTCCTTACAGTCAAACAGTAACTCCACTAACTCCACCACACTGCTAGTGAATAATGATTGCTCAGTACACGCAAGCGGGAATGGTATGTATGTCTCAATATAGTATTTCTCAAGCTAGTGTTTATTTTTCAAAGTAGTTTTATCCTTTAATGGCATTTTTGCTAAGCAAAGTAAATAATTACATATATGACTAGTGGATCAAAATGTGGTTCCCTGATAAAAGAGAAAGTTCAATAATCCAAATTTATCTATTTTAGAGCAAATACTGGAACGACTATCTTTTTTTAAGATTTAGTTTTAAGTGTTACCCAAAGACTTCAGTACTGTGCTATTTCTGTGAGAGCAGTACCTAAAATAGCCAACAAGACTATATCAATTTTTATTACATCTATAATCATACACATCTTCAACACTTTTAAACCTTCCTATTTTTCGCTTTTCATGTTTGTTAATTCTTTCCCACAGTGTGGCTGCCTTGTGACAGCACCCAAATCCCCATGAATATGTCAAATACTAAAGGATGAACTGTGACCAGTATTGGTGACCATATATGTCACCAATATTTGGACAGATTATTGCTGCTGTGCCTCCTTTACTCATTAATTCTGACATTTCTAGCTAAAACTTCTGTTATATTTTCTTTCACAAGACCGGGCTGTTTGTTACTCATAAAAGCTTATCTATTTTTACCTTCTTTTGCTTCTTAATATATCTTTTGCATTTTTATAAAAACTTCAGTTCTGCTGGTATACTTTATCCTTCCATGGAGAATTTGCCTTGATTCATTGTTTTAGTATATTAGTTCTTTTCAAAAATGACTAATTCAAATAAATTTGTGAGGAGGTTGGTTCATACATCTACCAAATAGTTTTCCAACCTCCCACAAATGGCAGTTCCTGCCGGTTTGTCTAGACTTCTAAAATACAAATAGGATGACTCAAAATCAATGTTTCTCAACCTCAGGCACGATTGACATTTTGGGCTAGATAATTCTTTTTTTGTGGAATTGGAAGATGTTTAGCAGCATCTCTGGCCTCTACCCACTAGAACCAGTAGCACCTTGACCCCTGTTATTATAACCAAAAATGTGTCCAGACACTGTCAAGTGTCCCTTGGGGAGTAAAACTGCCCCTAGTTGAGAACCACTGCTGTAAATGATGAAAAACAGCTGCCATATGGCCTTAGCTCTTTACTGTCAATACCAGAAGGAAAGCTCTGGGCTCTATGCCAAATAGGTATATCAGGAATGATTCAATGTAGGTAAACAGAGTAGAGGCAGTGGGAATCAAGGCTGATTGATAAGTTAGTGTGAGAAAGCCCACTGAAAGCAGAGAGATCAAAGCAGTGAGCTGGGCCATCAAGAAGCCTTAGAATCACAACATGTGTTTGGGGCTCTTAACCCATAAACCAGATTCCTCCACACTCTAGAAAGAGCTCAGAGATAAAGCCTCACTTGCCTAGCCCTATCAATAGGGTGTCATCCTCTGAGAAACTAGATTTGATGGAAGTAGCACATTTTGACACAGTTGTTTGACACAGCTATTTTTGATGCCTGGCAATGAGGGTGGGTGGGTGTACATTTCAAGGCCACCAAAATGGCTGTGTCTAATAGTGCATATTATGCATGTCAGCTGAACATTCCTGACTCCTTTAGTCCTCACATCGACATCCAGGGTGGATGAGGAATGGAATTGGCAATTTCAAAAAAAGAAGCTAGAAGTTTATTGGTTTGTTTATTATACCGGGTCAAATTGTTCCTGCACCAAAATGTCCTCAAGCCAAAATGCCTAAATCGGAACAGCTGCCTGAGACAGTCGCATGCCCTGTTTGAGCTACATCACAGATAGAGCTGTGTTGACCACATCCATCACCTAGTTTGCATGAATATGAATATTTCAGTTATGAGCTACCTTAGAGGCTTGGGTACCGGCAGCCATCTCATTCAGTATGTGGGGCCACAAGCTCCCAGTTGGGAAGTAATTCACATGTTGACTCCGTCACTTCTGAGCTGTGTAACCTTGGGCAGAGCACTTAGTATCCGATACCTTAGTTTCATCATCTGTGAAATGGGGATAATAATAATACCCATCCCATAGGGTTATAAATGAGATAATACTTATGAAATGCTCAGCAATGTTACTATCATTGTTGTTATTATATGAATAATTATGTCACGAACTAACAAATCGGCTTATTATTCAGCTTTCTTTGTTGTCTCCCAATGGTATAATGGGCAGAAGAATGGTGCAAAGTAGCTAGACGATCCCAGTAGCTGTGCTCCCCTACAATTCAAGGCCTGCTTAGGGTGGGGATGGCCCAGGTCCAAACCCCAGTTCCCCTATGCCCAGCTGCCCCCTGTCCTGCATTCTTCAGTTGGAATTGGTGGTTTCCTCTTGGAAATCAGTCCTGTTCTGATTTAGTCAGAGGGGCTGGTTGAGTCTACAGTGATGATTTCTTCTTGCCATGATTGTTGTGGCTAGTTGCTCTGAGTTCTTCTGGTACCAAGTTTCATTTTATAGGAATCTAGGGAACTGAGAACCTTACAAGGTGTATATGGGTATCTCTGCTAACCTTAACTTTTTTGGGGAGACCAAAATATTACCTTAGGCTATATTATATATATGATACTACTTGAAGTCAATATATATTCAACCAGAGTTAGGAAATGGACCTTTTAAAATATATTGCTTTGCTTGGTATTTTCACCATTTCATTAAAAAAAAACTGCCATAGAGAACTAGTTTCTGAATCAATCTCCAATTTGTTATGCTTACTTTGAGTGGCCTTAGGGGAGGAATGAAAAATAAATAAAGTATGAATATATATAATAAATATTTTTTAAAAAAACATGTTTTATATACACATACCTAAGAATAAAGTGATGCTGGGTTTTTAATGCTTTCTGTGGATACTTCATGCCATGGACTTTGTTTTTCCTTATGCAGGAAATGCTTCTACAGAGAGGAATGGGGTTTCTTTCAGTGTTCAGAATGGAGACGTGTGCCTTCACGATTTCACTGGAAAACAGCACGTGTTTAATGAGAAAGAAGATTCCTGCAATGGGAAAAGCCGTATGGCTTTCAGAAGGACTTCAAAGCGGGGAAGCTTACACTTTATTGAGCAAATGTGATTTCTTTTTTCTAAAACCAAAGTACGATGCTTGACGGTGTGAAATGTCCAATTTTACCTTTTACACAATGTGAGATGTATGAAAATCAACTTATTTTATACTCAGCAACCTCTGGAAGAACATAAGCTAATCGAGAGCAATGATTACTATTGGCAGAGGAAACCAAGACGTTATACCATGTTTTTTAGACATTTGTGATTTGGTTTCTTATCCTTCGTTTTAAAAGAAGGTTGGTTTTAAATAACACACTAAGAATAACACTCCTGTCCAAAAAAACCAAAAGAGTAGTTAATTTTCAGTCACATTTTAAAGAGGCTAAGTTACTTTGATAACATATAAAGCAACTGTTGACTTCAGCCTGTTGGTGAGTTTAGTTGTGCATGCCTTTGTTGTATATAAGCTAAATTCTAGTGACCTACATGTCAAAAATCTTACTTCTACATTTTTTCTATTTATTTTCTACTGTGTAAATTTATTCCTTTGTAGAATCATGGTTCTGTCGTTTTTGTCTAACGTGATAATTCAGAAAATCCTTGCTAGTGAATTTTAAAGCTCCTTTTAGAAATTATATGGGATGTGAAATACAGAAACCTCACTGAAATCAAGAAATAATGATGTCAGCCAGACTGGGAAAATGTAAGCAGACAGTGCCACAATTAGCTCATACAGTGCCTTTGAGCAAGTTAGAAAAAGGTGCCCTCACTGGGCAGACACAGCCCCATGGGCTCATGGTGTGGCAAACAGAACAGGGGTCATATTTTAGCCCCACTCACCCTCTTGGGTGCATTCTTGTGCAGGGTATGACCTGTATAGCCATACGTGGCATCCAATACTCATACCCATCTCCTGACCTCATCCCCAATGATCAGATTATAGAATCTGCACCAAGATGTTTAGCTTTATCCCTTGGCCCCAGGAAGGGATGGAACTATAATCTAGACCATATGTCAGGAAAATCATGAACACAGATGAGGTACATACACTGCCACTTCTCAAATGCCAAGAGCCTTTCAGAAGAGGGGAGTAGACTAGGATTACATTTTAAAAGAGTTATATATAAGGAAAGAAATCGTTGCTGTTCTTTAAAAGGCAACTGCATGGTAGATATTGTTGATTGTTACAACTGGTACACTCTGGCCCAGCCACAGCTATAATTATTTTTTAAAATGTGTCAAGTCTTAAAGAGTGTATAGTGACAAGAGGGAGCAGCTATTGGAAACAGGGAAGTGTCTTGCAATGCTGTTGTTTCCATAGGTATCAAACCTTGATGGCTCCTAGTTACATAGGGTCTCTCTTGCTTCCCACCTACCCTGCTTGGGCAGTGCCTCAAGTGTGTCCTTATTAGGAACATTTCAAAACCCTTTAGTTAAGTCTTTCACTAAGGTTCCCTTGCATATATTTCAAGTGAATGTTGTATCCCAGACTAACCATAATAATAATATAATACATTTCTGTGAGTGCTGATTTGTCTTTGCAATATTTCTTCTCTGCTTTATTTAATTGTCTTGTATTTATATGTTAAATCAACAAAAATGTTAAAATCAACAAACATGTTAAAATCAACGCAATAAATTTGCATTTAAGTTCTTTAAGTTTGGTGACTTTCACAAAGAGAAAACATTTGCAGTCTCTTTCCCTGGTGGCATGGCATGGCATGGAAGTGGTAGGACATGCCTGATTAAGACAAACACGACAATGACATCCATGAGGAAACAGCAGGCACCCTGTGACTGTGAAATTAGAGCAAGGGTGGTTCTGCCTCATGAGATCAGCTTCCAAGGCCGCTTTTTCATTTTCCGTTGTCCTCTTTCAAGATTATCTCTTCAACACATGCTGTCTTTGGCCTGTGGGCAATGTATGAGACCCTATTCAGATCCCACCCAAGGATCTGCTTCCTCAGCATCAATAGTGGGATCTCAGGAAGGTGAGGACAGGATTTAGGATTTCTGGATTGCTGGTTACCATGTGGGAGCCCCAAATAGGTGAACCCCCACAAGAGGTCTCTGAGCAATCTCTCCTTCCAAGATCCTCTGCTCTCACAAAGATTCCAAACACCAAATCGATAAGATATGAGATAATAATTGGGGAGGTGAGACCTCAGAAACCATCTTTCTGAAGCAGATTACGTAACCAAAGTGTACATAAAGGATGTACAATGTACAGTGTCCTCACGCCTTATTTTTCCTATTATGTTTTGTGCCTGGGCTATGGTCCTTAAGCCAAATGTCAGACAGACGCAGGACAGGACAGAAAGAGAATATTCCTGAAAAGCATCCTCCTTTTGATTGAAAATTGGTCCCACATTCTCAGGCTCTATTGTAAGGAGACAGAGGTGGTACCAATATTAGGAGAGAGAGAGTGTAAGAGCAGTGGCCAGTATTTGAAGAAGTGTTTCCTCAGAACATTGTGCAAGTTTTGTTTTGTTTTGTTTTGTTTTCCCAAAACACACTGCAATCATTAATCCCACAAAGGAACTTTCATTGGCTTCAATGGGTAGCATCATGATTGTGCTCATGAAAAATGGTGAAACAGCTTCACTTGGGATACTGGGTTGTGTCTAAGGAGGTTACCTAGGAGGCAGGTCAGTTTGTTCAAGGCCACTTGGATAAAGATCTAATTTACTGAATGACCAATCCACCAAGTGAACTTGTTTGGTGTCATTTTGTCTCCATAGCAGCTTTTTTTTTGTTTTGTTTTTGTTTTTGTTTGAGACAGAGTTTCACTCACAGAGTAGAGTGCATTAGCCTAGCTCACAGCAATCTCAAACTCCTGGACTAAAGTGATCCTCCTGCCTCAGCCTCCTGAGTAGCTGGGACTACAGGTGCACACCA